>CAUZXS010006102.1:117500-179939 GCA_963585895.1 Sepioteuthis lessoniana
GCGTTTTATATTGGTTCTCTTACGGGCCTCCGTAGGAAAAAATAAAACAAACAAACAACTAAGCAAACAAACAAACAAACAACAACGTTTCACCTGAATTTTTTTCTAATTTATCAACCACATCAAAAGAAGATTTAACGACGAAAATGAAGTTTTGAAAATTGCCTTGAAGCGCAATATCTTACTTTATTTTAAAAGAAATAACATAACCTCACATTTACCGTCCCTCAAACATCGCCTGATAAGAGCTCGTGTGATTGGTCAAGAACCATTGTCAGCAACCAATCAGAGCTCACAAGACATACGACATTAGGTTCTGTTTTGGGGTGAAAATACAAACACAGGGAACTATCGCTCTCTTCCACACGCTGCAGACCGTCCAAGTAAGACGTTAACACGCCAGCGACTTACAAGGGCCGATGACCACGTAAAGTCAACCACACAGAAGCAATAGACATTTAACAACCTAAGTGACAAGATAAGTTCGTTGGTATATTATTTTACAACTTAAGTTCCTCACCCTCCCTATAGTCCAGACCTTGCTCCCGGTGACTTTTCGTTTTTCCCAAAGCTCAGAGGCTGTCTTTATGAGACAATTGAGGAGATGAAAGAGGCTGTGACGAAGGTCATTGATACACTCTCACACAAGAGTACTTTGATGGTGCCTTCCAGAAGTTGTTGGAACGGTACAAGTGCATTGCAGCCGGAGGAGATTACTTCGAAGGGGACTAGAGTTTCGTGTGTGTACTATCAATAAAAGTGCCCATGTGAAAAAAGTCTGGAAACTTATTTAATGATCCTCGTAACTTAATAATTTGTGTGCACACAGTTAAATATTTTCTAGCATTGCTAGTAAATGATTAAATAATTCTATTTAACTTATACCAGACACCCTAACACTTCGGATTGGAAGTAATGGAAATGAACGGCTATTTCGCATTCCTCAAAGCTCCAATCCTGGAGCCTAACCATCAGATGCAGTTTAGTGTCATATCCAGGATATTGGTTGGGAGGGGGGAGTCATACCCCTCTGCAGGGGTTCAGCCAACGTATTCTACGGCGCTTGCCGACAGAGTATCCAGGCTATTATATACTTTTAAAAATGCATAACTTTTTTTTTTTTTTGACAGCATATAATGTGCACTTTTTTTTTCAAAAAATATCTTTTAAAATTCCCCAGCGTTTTCTATGCTATATGTTGGGTTTAAATTCGCGATCATCATCATCATCATGTCGTGCCACAGGCACGGATATCCCTGACCCTCTATCACCACTTCTCCCTATTGTTCATCGCCTCTGACAAGTCTTCAGGGCTACATCCCGTATCCTCACATAGCTGCTGTATGTATGTGCGAGCTGGTCGTCCTGCTTTTGCCCAGCCATATGTGGGGGTCCATAGGAGTACATCACTTATGAGCTCGTCCTTGCTTTTCCAGCAGTGTCCTGCATGTCTGGTTCTCGGCCGAAATTAGCCACCTGGCAATTCATATTAGCCTAAGGTAATTTTCATTTACCTATTGTCGTTATTTAGAAGACTACTATGCAAATTAAAAGTGTAATCATTGACAATATTCATTATATTAATTTCATCACGTTTAATAATAGTACTTTGCTTTTTTCTTGATTTGCTCGGTTGAAATTGGGGTGGGTCTTATACACCCACGCGACTTATATACCGTCAAATATGGTAATTCTAAACAAGCTGGTCTTTGTCATAAATTTTTTTCCAAAGTGGACAACTATATATATATATATATATATATTGCAATACTCCGTTTTGACTAATTTCCGCTAGCCCAATCGGCTGCAGAATACACCTACCACAACGACTGTCCTGGATATGAAACTAAACAATAAGATGGTCCTATTTACCCAACCCCTCCGTTCGAGCAGGATATAACACAAGGTCAATTTTTAAGCGGAGTTTAAAAGGTTTGAATTCAGAGTTTTCCTTCTCCTAGACTAGTTGCCTTGCCAAGGCTGAAGAACCCAGTCTGTCCTACTATTTACCCAGAACGGGGGGGGGGGAGAATAATTGGATTCATGCCTTTCCCAAGGGTATCAGTACAATGTGAAATGCAATCAGTCTCATCCAGGATTTGAACTCGTGTCGCAGTGTCCATTTCCTACGACGATAACCATTACACCACGGGCACCCCCAAAACAATAAGATGGTGAGGCTCCAGTAATGGGGAATGCGGAATACCCCTTTATAGCCATTGCTCCCAAGTCCACTCTGGTCAAGAGTGGTAGAACCTGATAGAGTCTTATCAATAAGTCAAATAGAATTCATTAACATTTAAACTGCTTTCAAACGAATGACTTGTGTTGAATTGACTCGTTTGAAATAGAGCTGTTTGACCTTTTAAATTTATGTAAGCAAATAACTGATGTTTAATTGAATTGTTAGTGTTCGATAGCAATACTTAAAACCATTCAATCATGTGCAAGCAAATGATTAAAGAAAGATAGAAATATTCATATTAGATAAAAATAAGAGAAACCATTTAACTGTGTGGAAAAAAAAGCTTAGGCTTGTTTAAAAATGTTATCAACAAAATGTGTTTAGAAATCATTTATTTGATATACTGGTATAAAGAGGATTTGGCATTAAATCACCTACAATGGTTGATATGCCTTAAAACACATCCAAACCAAATCCTATATTGTCAATATATATGTATAATGAGGATTTGGCATTAAATAACTTACAATGGTTGATATACCATAAAACCTAACCAAACCAAATCCTATATATTTAATATACATGTATAAAGAGGATTTAGCATTAAATAACATACAATGGTTGATATGCCATAAATCCCAACCAAGCCAAATCCTGTATATTTAATATATATGTATAAAGAGGATTTGGCATTAAATAACTTTCAATGGTTGATATGCCATAAAACCTAACCAAACCAAATCCTATATATTTAATATACCTGTATAAAGAGGATTTGGCATTAGATAACCAACAATGGTTGATATGCCGTAAAACCCAACCAAACCAAATCATATATAAAGTAAAGTTAGTAAAGTTGGCGACAGTCGTCGAGGGTGACCCGAAGGCTCCCTTTTCAATAGCTACTACATTGAGGTGTAGGCGAGGGCGCTACTCCTTTACTGGATGGCTCCATTTTACCCTTGATACGTATTTTATAATGCTGAGGGATAAGCAAGGAGGTATCAAGTACCACTCTACCTACTAGGCCAATTGGTCTAGTGAGTACAGTGTTCGCCAATGGTCCGGGAGACCAGGGTTCAATCCCAGATCGAGTCATACCAAAGACTTTAAAAAATGATACTTGATACCTCCTTGCTTAACCCTCAGCATTATAAGGGTAAAGAGGAGTAATCCAGGGAAAGGAGTAGCGCCCTCCGCTTACACCACGGTGTAGAAGCTATTGAAAAGGGAGCCTTCTGTTCGCCCTCGACTACGGTCGCCAACTTTACTTACAAATCATATATATTCAATATATATAAAGATGATTTGGCATTGAATAGCCAACAATGGTTGATGTACCATTAAACCAAACCAAACTGATCTCAGTTTTCGTCAAATTCGCTTTTACAGCTCTTTCCTCGAATAAATATCCGTTCAGCAACCAACACAACGTCCAATGTCACATTGCTTAGCAACGCCAACTACGTCATAATAAAAGAAAGTGAAATAAAAAAAAAAAATTCCCTTAGAATAAATTTAAGATAAATAAAATACATAAAAATGAACGTTTAAAAAAACTAAAAAGAATTTAATAGGCAATAAAAACAATAAAATTTAAATTTTAAAATACATAAAAAACACATTAAGAATTTATATAAAGTACAAGGAAATATCGAAAAATTGTAATCAAATGAATGCAATTACGTAATTCCCTCTTTTAAAAAATATTCATAGTTCATTACAAATTAAAACTAAAATCTTTTTTTTTAGATTCTTGATTGCCTTAACGAGAGATATATTATTTTTTATGCTAATTGTAAAATCTTTGTTCGTCATTCGTAGAGCATTTAAAAGGGCAAATAAAATAATTTTATTGTGTTCATTATTCTTACCTGGTTTAGAACTGGTTCCCGGCTTTTTAGCTGGGCTGTCACTCTCTCGTGCTGGATAGGGTATCAGGGGTCAATGATAGATTTGATGCCGAATGTCCCCCGGCTCTGGCTGGGTCACCTTAGGGTGGGCGAAGAATCATTGACAAACAAAGCATAGCGCTAGTTCTTCGGGTCTAGTTCAAGCTATGAGCAGGCATTTATATCGGACTCACATTACACTGAGTGAATCCAAGTTCAGCAGGGGTCACCTGGCTCATATTGCTCCCAAAGAGCCAATGACCAGCATAGTCCAGCCGGGCATGGCGTAGCATATCCAGATATGGAAATGGGAAATGGAAATAAAATGTTCATAACATATATATATAGAACATAGGAATCTCGAAACACGAAAACTTACGACTTCTTAGTTCGGGTACGAAACTTTTTATTACCTTTGAGTTCAAAGGTTCTTCGACATAAGGAGAGAGATACACATTCTTTCTATTCTGGCTTTTTCATCTACCCACCCCATCTTGTGCGACACCTGCCCAAGGCCTCCGCAAGCAAGCGAAAGTTAACTTTTCTCGTTCGGTGTCCAGTTCTCAACTCAACTAACTGACTTTTTCAAAATCCCCAAATCTTCCGCGCCCTTTCGGTGCGTGACGTCATTCGCACTTGCTAGCATCGCTTCCCATCAGGGCTATTGTCACATTTCTGAGTGACACGTTCGCTCCGAGAGTGCGCGTGAACACCTGTGTTAATGTTGCACCTAAGTAACCCATGCACCGAGACGAAAGGTTCTCAGCCTAACTAAACCCAAAGGCATAAACGAAATCCCTCGGCCATTATATTACAATGGGTCTAGGCTCATGTCTGACCTCCCATTCCCAAAGAGCAAATCAAATAGTTTTATTGTGTTCATTATTCCTTAAAAGCTATGAGTAAAATGTATGTTGGTGTACTTTAAGTTTTAGCAATAGTTATATTCTTTCGCGAGTTATTTACGCTAGTTTTACGCCTTTCTCCTTTTAAGTCACTTTTATTGGTCTTAGTTCGTAAAAAAAAAAAACACGTTTAAAGTTCTTTCTTGTCTGAAGAAATATTTATTCCTTCGCTTGTTTATACAATTTAAGCAGGCTCAAAATTATGTTAGAAAGCTCATGTTTTATCAATGATTCTTATTATCTAAAAAATTGTATTTTTGATATTTTTAGAGGAAAAAAAAGATTACTTTGGGTTTTGATTCTTCAGATTTTTTATGAAACAATGTCACATCGAAATATCTGTAATATAATGGCCGAGGGATTTTGTTTTGTGTCTTTGGGTTTAGTTAGGATGAGAACCTTTGGGCTCAGCACATGGGTTAGCTCGGTGCAAACTTGAGTGCAGGTGTTAACGCGCGGGGGGGGGGGGGAGAATGTGTCGTTCATAGATGTCAAAATAAAAATCCGATAGAAAGGTTGGCCAGTGGATGTGAATGACGTCATGCACCGGAAGCGCGCGTGGAGGATTTTGTGGATTTTGAAAAGTCAGTTAGTTGAGTTGAGTCCTGCCTCAGGAGAAGACGGTTGGCTTTCGGGGCTCGCAGAGGCCAGACGAATTTGCGCTCTACGGGTGCCGCACGAGATTAGGGGAGGCAGATGAAAAAGCAAGAATAGAAAGAATGTGATCTCTCTCCTTATGTCGAAGAACCTTTAAACTCAAAGGTAATAAAACGTTTCGTACCTGAACTAAGAAATCGTAAGTGTTTTTCGTGTTTCGAGATTCCTATGTTCTATGTATATATGTTATGAACATTATATGTCCATTTCGCATAGCCGTATCTGGTTTTGGTACATATCTCGAAATTTTATAACAAGCGTGAAAAATACAAAAATTACAGTTTCTCAAGTCTATTTCTTGCACAAAAATTAATATTTTTTTTAGATTGGTAATCAGTTGATTTTATATATATAAAAATAGAGGTGGGGGGGAACGATCAAGTGAATGACCCCCTCCTCCTCCTCCTCCTCTTCCACCAAGCAGTTTTTTTTAAGTTTAGAAATCAGTTGATTTTATATATATAAAAATGGAGTGGGGGAAGGAACAAGTAAATGACCCCCTCCTCTTCCTCCAAGCAGTTTTTTAGTTTAGAAATCAGTTGATTTTATATATATATAAATGGAGGGGGGAAACGAACAAGTAAACGACCCCTTCTCCTCTTCCTCCTCCTCCAAGCAGTTTTTTAGTTTAGAAATCAGTTGATTTTATATATATAAAAATGGAGGGGGGGAAACGAACAAGTAATTGACCCCTCCTCTTCCTCCTCCTCCAAGCAGTTTTTTAGTTTAAAAATCGGTCGATTTTATATATATAAAAATGAAGGGGGGGAAACGAACAAGTAAATGACCCCTCCTCCTCTTCCTCCTCCTCCAAGCAGTTTTTTAGTTTAGAAATCAGTTGATTTTATATATATAAAAATGGAGGGGGGAAACGAACAAGTAAATGACCCCGCCTCCTCTTCCTCCTCCTCCTCCTCCTCCTCCAAGCAGTTTTTTAGTTTAGAAATCAGTTGATTTTATATACATAAAAATGGAGGGGGGGAAACGAACAAGTAATTGACCCCTCCTCTTCCTTCTCCTCCAAGCTGTTTTTTAGTTTACGATTTTATATATATAAAAATGAAGGGGGGGAAACGAACAAGTAAATGACCCCTCCTCCTCTTCCTCCTCTTCCTCCTCTTCCTCCAAGCAGTTTTTTAGTTTAGAAATCAGTTGATTTTATATATATAAAAATGGAGGCGGGGGAACGATCGAGTGAATGACCCCTCCTCCTTCTCTTCCTCCTCCTACAAACAGTTTTTTAGTTTAGAAATCAGTTGATTTTATATATATAAAAATGGAGGGGGGAAACGAACAAGTAAATGACCCCCTCCTCTTCTTCCTCCAAGCAGTAGAAACACGTATATCTGTTCGAAAGTTCAGAAACTTCGAGGACCGGGAAGGTGTTAACTATAGTTCGAAGATACTAACAAATCCACTCCAAGTCGGACAGAGTTTAAAAAAATTAAGTAATTTATTGTCTTTTTCCTACATTGTCATTTAAAAATGCATGAATGATCTTTTTTTGTTTGTAAAATCACTGGTGTATACTATTTAAGCTTTAAATACTAAGATATTTACTGTAATCCCAAGTTGCAAATGAACCTGGCCAAGAGTGGTTGATACTATGGGACTTTATTAGAAACTGAAAACCCAAGTCAGAGTAAGGTTACTAGCATTCTGTTTGTGATTCTTGTAATTTATTAAGTTTATCTTTCTTTTTTAATACACACAACTTAGACTTGGTTCTCGTTCTTCCTTCTCCACAAACAGTTCGGAATGAAACAGATAATTTTCTATTTCTTTATATTGATGGTTTTATTCAACAGCACCCAGCCCAGTCTACATCTCATCAGAGGAGAAAGACACCCATCAACGAGTGTCCTAGATATGAAATTAAACCATCTGATGGTGAGGCTCCAATTTTGGAGCTTCGGGGAATGTTGAGTAGCCCTTCATTTCGTACCTGTCAGTCATCCTGTCAATGTATCTATATGTTTGTATCTATTAATCTATTCATTATATATATATATATATATATATATATATATATATATATATATATATATATCTCCCTTTCTCTCTCTCTCTCTCTCTCTATATATATATATATATATATTCATCTATCTATCTATCTATCTATCCATCTATTTATCTATCTATCTCTCTATTTCTCTCTCTCTCTCTCTCTCTCTATATATATATATATATTCATCTATCTATCTATCCATCTATTCATCTCTCCCTTTCTCTCTCTCTATATGTATATATATATATACCCATCTATTTATCTATCTCTCCCTTTCTCTCTCTCTCTCTCTCTATATATATATATATATATATATATGTATATATATATATATTTATCTATCTATCTATCTATCTATCTATCCATTTCTCTCTCTCTCTGTATATATATATATATATATATATATTCATCTATCTATCTATCCATCTATTTATCTATCTATCTCTCCCTTTCTCTCTCTCTCTCTCAATATATATATATATATATATATTCATCTATCTATCTATCCATCTATTTATCTATTTATCTCTCCCTTTCTCTCTCTCTCTCTCTCTATATATATATATCCATCTATTTATCTATCTATCTCTCCCTTTCTCTCTTTCTCTCTCTCTCTCTCTATATATATATATACACACACACACATATCTATATATATATATATATATATATATATATAGTCATCCACAGACAGATCTGTTTCGTTCTATCAGAACTCATCAGTTTGGCTAGACATACTAGCTTCCCATAGCTGGGATCGAAACCCGGTTGACTCAAACGCCAATCCAAGCCTCTTTCAGCCATGAGGAACCAGAAGCAGCGAAGTAAATTTTAAACGGTTATGAATCACAATTACTATTGTTTACATACATCCGTTTAACGGCTGCCGAGACTTCAGTTCATATATGAAGAGACTTGCAATAAACGCTAATGGCAACACGATTACTTCATTCGCTAGAGAACTCAACCCTACGGGGGTAGGGGAGTATATATCTCTATAGTCATCCACAGACAGATCTGTTTCGTTCAATTAGAACTCATCAGTGTGGCTAGACGTACTAGCTTTCCGTTGCTGGGATCGAAACCCGGTTGACTCAAACACCAATCCAAGCCTTTAACTCTCAGCCACGAGAAACCAGTAGCAGCGAAGTAAATTTTAAACGGTTATGAATCACAATTACTATTGTTTACATACATCCGTTTAACAGCTACCGAGACCTCAATTCATATATGAAGAGACTTGCAATAAACGTTAATCGCAACACGATTACTTCATTCGCGAGAGAACTCAATCCTACTCGGGTCGGGGAGTACACACACACACACACACACACACACATATATATATATATAGCAACACGATTACTTCATTCACTTGAGAACTCAACCCTACGGAGGTAGGGGAGTATATATATATATATATATATATAAAGCCTCCAAATATGTCGAAAGAAGCACATCATATGAATAAGATATTATTTGAAAAACTCCAAAGTCTACTCCATACATAAAACACTCCAGTTCCAAAATATGAAGAAAACACATAAATATCTACCCAACACAAAATATTCGAATTCCATTTTTCAAAATTATTGGAGAACACAAATAAAGCCAGAACTATTGACGTCAATATCAGACCTTTGATATTGCACACATAATATATGTGCCCGTGGTGTAATTGTTATCGTCGTAGGAAATGAACACGGCGACACTAATTCAAATCCTGGACGAGACTGATTGCATTTCACATAGCACTAATACCCTTGGGAAAGGTATGAATCCAATTATTCTCCCTCCAGCTATGGGTAAATAGTAGGACAGACTAGGTTCTTCAGCCTTGGTTAGGCAACTAGTCTAGGAGAAGGAAAACTCTGAATTGAAACCTGTTAAACTCCGCTTAAAAACTGACCTTGTGTCATATCCTGCCCGAGCGGAGGGGTTGGTTAATAGGATATATATATGATGGTTTTATTCAACAGCACCCAGCCCAGCCCACATAATATCATTAAGAAAATATACTAAATCAAAATAAAAATTCATCAAAAACTACTTGATGAAGATAATATCGAACGATGATATTATAGAACATCATTGAATTAATTAGTAATCTGTAAATAAATTCATTATAGAAAATTTGAATGAATAATGAGTATTTTACCTAGTAGGTAGAGTGTTCACCAATGGTCCAGAAGACTTGGGTTCAATACCAGGTTGCGTCATATCAAAGACTTTAAAAATGGTACTTGATACCTCCTTGCTTAACACTCAGCATTATAAGGTACGTATCGAGGGTAAAGTGGAGCAATCCAGGAAAAGAGTAGCGCTCTCCATTATACCTCGGTGTAGTAGCTATTGAAAAGGGAGCCTTCTGATCGCCCTCGACTACGGTCGCCAACTTTACTTAAACTGGCTCATTGGTCTAGCGGGTAGAGTGTTCGCCAATGTCTCGAGGGACCAGGGTTCAATACCAGGTTGCGTCATATCACAGACTTTAAAAATGGTTACTTGATACTTCTTTGCTCAACACTCAGCATTATAAGTTACGTATCGACGGCAAAGTGGAACAATCCAGGGAAAGGAGTAGCGCCCTCCCCTACACCTCAGTGTAGTAGCTATAGAAAAAGGAGCCTTCTGGTCGCCTTCGACCATGGTCGCCAACTTTACTTTACTTATAGGTTATATAATATTCATATATAAAAATCTCTTGGATATCTCACTTAGTTTAAATGGTGGTAGTGGCTCGCTTTAAGAGACAGGATGTTGTGTGAAAGATGTTGAAAGATAGTAAAGGAAATAAAAGTGACCCCTGGCACTTCCTAGGGACGACCAAAAGGTAAGGTAGGTGAGGAGAGATATGTATATAGAAAATCATCATAATCATGTCTCGCCATCAGAACGGATATGCCTGACCCTTTCTCGCTACCCTTCATTATCGTCTTTTGGTTCTGGTAGATCTTCAGAGCTACATCCTGTATCGGCACAGAGCTGCTGTATGTAGGTTCTAGCTGGTCGTCCTGCCTTTGCTCGTCCATGTGAAGGGATCCATAGGAGTACATCACTTATGTGTTCGTCATTACTTCTCCAGTAGTGTCCTGCATGTTTGATTCGTCTAACTTTGATAGTTTTCGTGAAGGGTGGTAGGTGGCCGTACAATTGCTGCTTTGTGGGGTGCTGCCTCCAGGACTTGTTCAATATTGTTCGCAGCAGTCTTGCGTAGTTGCCGTCAGGCATTTTCTTTGTACGTTTAGTTAGCGTCCTCGTAGTGCTCTGTATGGATGGACTACATGAACGCTAACAAACTTAAATATAAAAAATAAAATTGAATAATATCCAAAAAGCAGGAAACATATTGATTGTACATTGACATTGTCTTTCAGAGAATATTTATAAAAACCAAGATGGCTATATATCACTGATTATCATGATTCTAAAATCCAGATTTCCTTATTTCTTCTGAACTATATCCTTTATATATATATATATATATATATATATATTATTCGGTCCTGTTAAACCGGAGTTGGGAGTAATTCCATCAGGACAAGAAAACTATTCAAAAGTGAACATTTAAATTTTCCTGGTTAAGAGCTCAATGTAACTGACATTACAGAGCAATAATTTCATTAAGAAAAAACACAAACCGGTGACATTAGGATTATGAATTTATTTCTATCCTGTTATGCGTTTTTGAAAAATAAAAAAACACGAACAAAATTAACAGGACTTCTTCAGATCTTATGGATAAAATAAATCAGAATAGACACAGGAAAGAAGGTGGGAAGGGATAGAAGAGGTGTGAAAAGTTATTTCCTCATTTAGCCCTCTTCGGTTTTTTTTTTATTTTATTGTCGGTTAGAATTATAGTAAATTAGTTAAAAAAACATTTTTAGATTTTAATTATTTTTCAACCTAAAACTACAGATTTGTCATCCACATACGGACTGTTTTGTTGTATCACAACTCTATAGTGTGGCTTGACACTTCAAGCTGGGATCGAAACTCACCCAACTTTACATTAGACCGATAACATACCGCTCAACCATTTCGATGGCCAAAAATCAACTCGGGAATTTTGTATTAACTTTAGTTCGTTTACATTTTACGCTATCGGCTACCGGAGTGTTGAATTCGTTCGAACAGCTTGGTATAATGCGGGTGGCAGCCGTTAATTTCTTCGACAGAGTGCTCAACCCCGGGAAGGGAGCGTATATATTGTCATTCATAGACAAACTGTTGCGTTGTATCTAAACTTTTCTGTGTGGCTAGACACGCTGGACGCTTCAAGCAGGGATCGAAACCCACTTTACTTTGTATTATAATGGCCGAGGGATTTCGTTTTATATTAGTTAGGCTGAGAACCTTTCGGCTCAGTCCATGGGTTACTTAGGTGCAACATTAACACAGGTGTTCACGTGCACGCGGGTGGAGCGGACGTGTCACTCAGAGATGTCACAATAGCCTGAGATGGGAAACGGGGCTACACCGTGTGAATGACGTCACGCACCGGAAGCGCGCGGAGGATTTTGAAAAAGTAGAGTTGAGACCTGCCCCGGAAGAAGACGGTTGGCTTTCGCTTGCTCGCGGAGGCCTTGGGCAGGTGTCGCACGAGATGAAAAAACCAGAATAGAAAGAATGTGTATCTCTCTCCTTATGCCGAAGAACTTTTAAACTCAAAGGTAATAAAAAGTTTCGTACCTGAACAAAGAAGTCGTTACGTGTTTTCGTGTTTCGAGATCCTATGTTCTATGTTATATATATATGAACATTATATGTCCATTTCGCATATTCATGTATATGGGTATGGTATATAGACACGCTGGACGCTTCAAGCAGGGATCGAAACCCACCTAACTTTGTAATATAATGGCCGAGGGATTTCGTTTTATTTCTTTGGGTTTAGTTTGGCTGAGAATCTTTCGGTTACTTAGGTGCAACATTAACGCAGGTGTTCACACGCACCAGAGATGTCACAATAACCCAGATGGGAAACGGGGCTACAGAGTGCGGGTGACGTCACGCACTGGAAGCGCACGATGATAGTAGAGTTGAGAACAAGACTCTGAACGGGAAGGGTCGACTTTCTGGGCTCGAAGAGGCTAGATGAATTTGCGCGCAACGGGCGCCGCACGAGAGGAGGGGGCAGATGAAAAACCCAGAATAGAAAGAATGTGTATCTCTCTGCTTATGTCAATGAACCTTTAAACTCAAAGATAATAAAAATGTTTCGTACCTGAACTAAAAAGTCGTAAGTGTTTTTCGTGTTTCGAGATTCCCATGTTCTATGTATATATGTTATGAAAATTCTATATATGTTTCCCATATCCGTATCATGGGTATGGTACTATTTACCAACCCCTCCGGCAGGATATGACACAAGGTCAATTTTTAAGCGGATTTTAACAGGTTTTGAATTCAGAGTTTTCCTTCTCCTAGACTAGTTGCCTCACCAAGGCTGAAGAACCTAGTCCGTCCTACTATTTACCCATAGCTGGAGGGAGAATAAGGGGGTTCATACCTTTCCCAAGGGTATTTGCCCGAAAGTGAACGTAATAGCGCGACTGGAGTACGAACTCGCGTACTACGATTCCGCAGTTCATCGCTTTAATCATTACACCACGAGGACACCTCATGGTATCATGGGTATGGTATAACTTTATATTAGACCAAAAACATACCCCTATTAAAGAGGAAAAGGGATATATTGTCGAAAACCTGACCCTAAAATGATGGTAATAGTGTCATGGATCAGTGAACTTTCTCCACCGTGAAAAATTGTGTTCTTTTTTCATTACCGCCCCACCCCCACATCACTCTTCTTCGTTCTCCTTGCTACGGGTAGACTTCCTTTTTGGGCAAAATAAAGTTTTATATCCGATGACGCTATCCGTATAGATACACTTGCCAATTTAATTTTCCGTCATGTCTTCCTCTTCTCACCCGATTGAATACTATTCGTGATTTACTGCAGTAGCCGGCTCCTAACACCAGTAAACCTGGTGCCAGGTTGAGTGGCCGGCAAGAGATCAATCACGGGAACTCTCGCAGTGGGTGCGAGAAACGGTTACACGCGAGAGTTGGAAAATTTTTCAAGAGGCTTGTTAATAATCAGCTGGGAACAAGGAATGACTTAAATTTCGGTTCGGTTTGGTTCGGTTCGGTTTGGTTCGGTTGTTTGGATTTTATGGTATATCAACGTTTGTTGGCTATTTAATGTCATATCTATTTTTATATAAATGATCAGTTCTTTTCGAACAATTCACTTTAGTATAAGTACACAGTTTAGTTACAAACATTTCTATTTCAAGATATTCAGTTTATTTAAACAGTTCTAATTCAAACAATTCAGTCAAGTAGAAGTATACTTTTTGTCCACACACAGTTAAATGTCAGAACAATTCTATTTTAAACAATTCAGTGGAGCTTAAGTACGCAGTTCAAATATCAAAACAGTTCTATTTTAAGCAGATAATTTGAGCATAATTACGCATTTTAGTTTTAGTTAAGTCATAGATAGGACCCTATCAGATGCCCGTGGTGTAATGGTTATCGTCGTAGGAAATGGACACGGCGACACGAGTTCAAATCCTGGACGAGACTGTTGCATTTCACATAGCGCTAATACCCTTGGGAAAGGTATGAATCCAGTTATTCTCCCTCCAGCTATGGCTAAATAGTAGGGCAGACTAGGTTCTTCAGCCTTGGTGAGGCAACTAGTCTAGGAGAAGGAAAAACTCTAAATTCAAACCTGTTAAACTCCGCTTAAAAATTGACTTTGTGTCATATCCTGCCCGAGTGGAGAGGTTGGGTAAATAGGATCGGATGCTACCCCTCCGGGCTAGAGTGGAACTGTGAGCGATGGCAATGAAAAGGTGCTCCGTATTCCCCAAAGCTCCACGATTACGGGAGCCTCACCATCAGATTGTTTAGTGTCATAACAGGACACTTATTGGAAGAGGTCTTACCCCTGTGCAGATGAGCAGTCGGTGTATTCTACTGCCTCAGCCGATTGGGAAAGATACATTTCGGGGTGAAGGCACTGTACAGGGTGGAACGATAAAATTGTCGCCCTAGAAAAGACGACATGATTCCATTTCCGTTTAATGAAAATTGGTTTTCTTTTTTTGTTGCAGACCATGGCCAGTTGTGTACAAATCCCAAGAGCGATAGGAGCCTTCTATCATGTCTGAAAGTGACACAATGTTCAACGAGCGAGATCGGAGATGCGCCGCTGTACAACTCACGCTCTCTACCGATCCAAGTTATGACAACAAGACCATTGCCAGCACCCTCAAAATGCAAATCCGGACGGTTCGAAACTTGAGGCCACAGCTCAACGCATCGGACGACCCTTTGGAGGTGGTGGAGCGGAAGGACACCGCCAGGAAGACCCGGACCAAGGAGTTCATGGAAAAGGTCTAAGCAATCATTGATGAAACTCCCCAGCGGCCTATTCGGCAGATTGCCAGAGATTTAGGCGTCGCACACACAACTGTGAATGCATGTGTGAAGGAGGACATGAAGTGTAGGTTCTACAGGCGCCAGACAAGCCAGATCTTGACTGAGAAGACAAAGAACCTCAGGCTAATCAAGTCCGTCATCCCTCCTCCTCCCCCGACCTGAACCCACTGAACTACTTCGTTTGGTCATACGTCAAGAACATCACCAACATGACCTCCAACAACACCAAAGCCAGCCTGATAACCGCCATCCGCCAAGTATTCGCCGAGCTCCCGCCGGCGCTTGTGGAAAAGGCATGCTCCCAGTTCCGGATCCGTATCGAGGTGGTGATTGAGGCTGAAGGCGGCTACACTGAATAGATGTCAGCTCTACTACATAATCAAGTTAGCTGAATTGATTTTTTCAATAAAAGTTTTAAAATAAAGCTGTAGTGTTGTATTCTTTAGGACGACAATGTTATCGTTCCACCCTGTAGATGTCAGCTCTACCACATAATCAAGTTAGCTGAATTAATTTTTTCAATAAAAGTTTTAAGATAAAGCTGTAGTGTTGTATTCTTTACGACGACAATTTTATCGTTTCACCCTGTATACTGTCTAGAGGGCGATGGACGATAAGGCCAAATGGAAAGGGAGTGTCAAGGAACTCTAAGCTATCACCACGTGTTGATTATAATGATGAATAAAGTTTTAACAGCCAATGTAATAATAATATTCAGAGTAATTTAAAAGAGGTAAGCATAGAAAAAGAATAAAAACAAAAGAGTGAAAAAATAACTGAAGTACAAAATGGAAATTAGAAGTAAAAAGAAGTCCAGCAATATTTATTGGGTTTGTGGAAAGAGACGCAAAGAAAGAAAGAAATTAAGAATAATAAAGAAAGAAAGAAAGAAAGAAAGAGTCCAAAAGAAAGAAAGAAAGAAAGAAAGAAAGAAGGAAAGAACAATAAAGAAAGAAAGAAAGAAAGAAAGACAAAGAAAGAAAGAAAGAAAGAGTCCGAAAGAAAGAAAGAAAGAAAGAAAGAAAGAAAGAATAATAAAGAAAGAAAGAAAGACAAAGAAAGAAAGAAAGAAAGAAACTCAAAGAAAGAAAGAAAGGTAGAAAGAAAGAAGGAAAGATAGAAACACGAAGAAAGAAAGAAAGAAAGAGTCACAAAGAAAGGAAGAAAGGAAGAATAATAAAGAAAGGAAGAAAGAAAGACAAAGAAAGAAAGAAAGAAACTCAAAGAAAGAAGGAAAGGTAGAAAGAAAGAAGGTAAGATAGAAACACGAATGAAGAAAGAAAGAGAAAGATAGAAAGAAAGAAAGAGTGGCAAAGAAATGAAGAAAGGAAGAAAGAAAGACAAAGAAAGAAAGAAAAAAAGAGTCCGAAAGAAAGAAAGAAAGAAAGAAAGAAACTCAAAGAAAGAAAGAAAGGTAGAAAGAAAGAAGGAAAGATAGAAACACGAAGAAAGAAAGAAAGAAAGATTCACAAAGAAAGGAAGAAAAGAAGAATAATAAAGAAAGGAAGAAAGAAAGACAAAGAAAGAAAGAAAGAAAGAAAGAAACTCAAAGAAAGAAGGAAAGGTAGAAAGAAAGAAGGTAAGATAGAAACACGAAGAAAAAAAGAAAGAGAAAGATAGAAAGAAAGAAAGAGTTGCAAAGAAATGAAGAAAGGAAGAAAGAAAGACAAAGAAAGAAAGAAAGATAGAAACTCAAAGAAAGAAAGAAAGAACAAAAGATAGAAACACGAAGAAAGAAAGACAAAGAAAGAAAGAATAACAAAGACAGAAAGAAAGACAAAGAAAGAAAGAATGATAGATTAAGAAAAAAAGAAAGAAAGAAACTCAAAGAAAGAAAGAAAGGTAGAAAAGAGAAGGAAAGAAAGAAAAAAAAGAAAGAAAGAAAGAAAGAGAAACAAAAAAAAAGATCTAAAAAAGAAACTTCTTAAATACAATTAATGAAAAAAGAGATGAAAACGAAATTAAATTATTAAAAAAAAGGAAAGAACTAAAATTCCTAAACAAAAAAAAAAAAAAGAAAGAAAGAAAAATTTTCATGTATATAAAGAAAAAAGTTCATAAACAGAAAGAAAGGAATAAAGGGAAAAAAATAACTTACTTGGGAGAAAGAAAAGACTCTTCTAAAACCAAAAAAAAAAAAAAAAAGAAATAAATGCGATTCTTACACTGACAGAAAGAAAGAAAGAAAGAAACGAACGAACGAACAAATAAACAAAAGAAAAAAGAAAGAAAAAAGAAAGCACTAAAATATGAAAAAATATATAAAAAAAAGATAGTATGAAAATAGGAAATATCTTCTTAAGAAAGTACTTTCCTGAATAGTGATTGCCCAGTCAGGTGGGGCTGTAGAATACACTGACTTCACCTCTGCAGAGGGGTAAGACCCCCCCTAACGAGTGTCCTGATATATGACACTAAACAATCTGATGGTGAGGTTCCAGCATGGCTGGAGCTTTGGGGAATGCGGAGTACCCCTTCATTGCCATCGCTCCCAGGTCCACTCTGGCCCAGAGTGGTAGCACCTGATAGGGACCTATCTATGGGTTAAATAGAACTAACAGCATACTTATGCTAAAATGAGTAAACTGAATAGCTTGAAATAGAAACGTTTTTGACAATTAAACCGTACATACACTTAAACTACGTGCTTATGCTTATCTGAATTATTTGAAAAAGAACTGTTTTTCGACATTAAAACTGTATTTACACTTAACTGAATTATTACATATAACTGCTTGAATAGTTTGAAATGGAAATGTTTTTGACAATTAAACTGTGTACTTATGCTAAGCTGAACTGTTTTCAATAGAACAGATTATTTACATAAAAATGGATTTGGCGTTAAATAACCTACAAAGATTGATATGCCATAAAACCAAACAAACCGACCAACGAAACCAACCTGAATCGTGAGAAAGTGCCTAAATAGAAAGAACACAAAATGAGCCTACAAGAAAGAAAGAAAGAAAGAATAAGAGAAAGAAAGAAAGAAGAAAGAGTAAGAAAATAGAAAGAAGGAAAGAAAGAAGGAAGAAAGAGTAAGAAAATAGAAAGAAAGAAAGAAAGACAGAAAGAGGAAAGAGTGAGAAAATAGAAAGAAAGAAAGAAAGAAAGTAAGAAAGAAGAAAGAGTAGGAAAATAAAAAGAAAGAAAGTAAGAAAGAAGAAATATTATGAAAATAGAAAGAAAGAAAGAAAAAAGAAAGAAAGAAGAAAGAGTAAGAAAATAGAAAGGAAGAAAGAAATAAAGGAAGAAGAAAGAGTAAGAAAATAGAAAGAGAGAAAGAAAGACAGACAGAAAGAAGAAAGAGTAGGAAAATAGAAAGAAAGAAAGGAAGAAGGAAAGAAGGAAGAGTAAGAAAATAGAAAGAAAGAAAGTGTAAGAAAATAGAAAGAAAGAAAGAAGGGAGAAACAGTAAGAAGAAAAGGAAGACAGAAAGTAAAGGAAGTAAGAAAGAAGAAAGATTAAGAAAATAGAAAGAAAGAAAAATGAAAGAAAGAAGGAAGAGTAAGAAAATAGAAAGAAAGAAAGAAAGAAAGAAAGAAAGAAAGAACGTAAGAAAGAAGAAAGAGTAAGAAAATAGAAAGGAAGAAAGAAATAAAAGAAGAAGAAAAAGTAAGAAAATAGAAAGTAAGAAAGAAAGAAAGTAAGAAAGAAGAAAGAGTAAGAAAATAGAAAGAAAGAAAGAAAGTAAGAAAGAAGAAAGAGTAGGAAAATAAAAAGAAAGAAAGAAAGAAGAAAGAGTAAGAAAATAGAAAGAAGGAAAGAAAGAAGGAAGAAAGAGTAAGAAAATAGAAATAAAGAAAGAAAGAAGACAGAGTAGGAAAATAAAAAGAAAGAAAGTAAGAAAGAAGAAAGATTAAGAAAATAGAAAGAAAGAAAGAAAAAATATAGAAAGAAGAAAGAGTAAGAAAATAGAAAGAAAGAAGGAAAGAAAGAAGGAAGAAAGAGTAAGAAAATAGAAAGAAAGAAAGAAAGAAGGGAGAAAGTGTAAGAAGGAAAGGAAGAAAGAAAGTAAGAAAAAAGGAAGAGTAAGAAAATAGAAAGAAAGAAAGAACGTAAGAAAGAAGAAAGAGTAAGAAATAGAAAGGAAGAAAGAAATAAAGGTAGAAGAAAGAGTAAGAAAATAGAAAGAAAGAAAGAAAGAAAGTAAAAAAGAAGAAAGAGTAAGAAAATAGAAAGGAAGAAAGAAATAAAGGAAGAAGAAAGAGTAAGAAAATAGAAAGAAAGAAAGAAAGAAAGAAAAAAGAGTAAGAAAATAAAAAGAAAGAATGAAAAAAAAGAAAGAAAGAAGAAAGAGTGAGAAAATAGAAAGAAAGAAAGAAAGAAAGTAAGAAGAAAGATTAAGAAAATAGAAAGAAAGAAAGAAAGAAAGAAAGACGGGAGAAAGAGTAAGAAGGAAAGAAAGGAAGAAAGTAAGAAAGAAGAAAGAGTAAGAAAATAGAACGAAAGAAAGAAAGAAAGAAGAAAGAGTAGGAAAATAGAAAAAAAAGAAGAAAGAAGAAAGAGTAAGAAAATCGAAAGAAAGAAAGAAAAAAGAAAGAAAGAAGAAAGAGTAAAAAAAAATAGAAAGAAAGAAAGAAAAAAGAAGAGAGAGTAAGAAAATAGAAAGAAAGAAAGAAAGAAGAAAGTGTAAGAAAATAGAAAGAAGGAATGAAAGAAAGAATGAAAAGAAAATGTATTTGAAAAAAGGTTGAATAAATACAGGAAAATAAAAATACAATTGAAGTTTATGAAAAGAAAGAAAGAAAGAAAGAAAGAATGAATGAAAGAAAGATAGAAAGAAAGAAAGAAAAAAGGGTTGGCGGAAATGAGAAAATAATATAAACACTAGGAAGAAGGACAAAAAAGTTATCGATTCGCATTTAACGGGTCTGTTCCCTTTCTTCTTTTGTTTGGTAAATGCTTCCATTGTTTTGCAGGAAGTTCCCGTCATCCTGTGTATGAATAACATTAAAGAAAGTGAAAGTGAAAGTAAAAAATAAAAAAACAAGGCAAGACATTTACGCGCCAATTTCGCTATTGTATCAATGGGCGTCAACATGGGGCGTTATTTGCTCACAACTGTCCTTCCTCTATTGCATTTCGCAGATTGTTCTTTTTTCATTTTTTGTGGCCAAATCAACTCGTTTTAAAAGGGCAACATTTTTTACCCCTGTTGATGTGTCAGCATTCAAAATTGTGTCTGTAGAAATGAATTACTCAAATCATGACGACGTGCATTGATAAGGCGTTTAAAAATTCGATGCCGATAAGTAGGAATAAATATTTTTTCGCCTTATTGGATGTTTTATTTCAGATATATATGTTAGTTTTTATATATATTTAATAGTATGGAGGCTTATCTGCGACAACTGGTGTTATGCCGTCTTTATACGACAATCAGTGGGCAGAAAAAGAAAGATTTTGGAGGAATCGAAAAAATCGAAAAAAAAAAAAAATCGAAAAAATATGTTATATAATTAAGGAATGATTTTTTCATATTAATCATTGTTCATTAATTATATTTTATCATTCAGTTTGGTTGGGAACTATTCAGTTCTTAGTTCAGGTGCACAATCGTTGGGTACAGTTTTGCACTCGCGCGCAAAGAATATGACAATCACAATTGTCATAATAAACCCCAGATAGGAAATGTGACTGGAGTGTAAATGACGTCATGCTCGGAAGCGATGGTCCTGAGAATTTGAAGATTTTGAAAAAGAGTCAGTTGGGAGTTGACTTTAGAACCATGTAGGCAGACAGTTGCGTTCTCTGCCATTTAAGCGGACAGTTGAATTTGGGGTCCGACCATGGTGTGGAGAAGTTGGGGTACGACCATGGTGTTGAGAAGTTGGGGTCCGACCACGGTGTTGAGAATTTGGGGTCCGACCATGGTATGGTGAAGTTGGGGTCCGACCTGGCAGTTGGAAGTTTTGTTAGCATAGTATGATACGAAATACTTTTAAGAATTCTATCTCTCTCTCTCTCTCTCTCTCTCTCTCTCTCTCTCTTTCTCTCTCTCTCTCTCTTCGTGTCGAAGAAAGTCCAGAAGTTAAGAAACGTTCGTACCTGAACAACGGAGCCGCCTGAGTAATTGTATCCGCATTCATTTGTTAATGTGTTGCATCAGAGTTGTGATTGAGATGTTTATGAATATACAACAAATACAGTCAAAAAGATGTTTACGTTAGAATTCCGTATAACTCATGTGCGTGTGTGTGTAGATAGTATTTACATATTGCTGTATGTGTTCGTATATGTGTTTGTATGTATGTGTGTATAGTGGCGCATGTGCTGCGTGGCAGATTTGAGGTTGTCTCCTTGATATATTTTTGTAAGCGATGAATAGCGGAGTTGGAGACGGCTGAATAAGATTTTTTTTTATTGTGTGTGGTCGGGATTCAATCTGAAGGACAAATTTATCTTCATCATTGCATTATGTAGAAAATGAATTTTTGGTTTGACAATAATAGATGAAATCAATGTTGGATTTAAAACGTATGTTGTTATATATGTAATTTGCAATACTAGTATACATATGTTGAAATATGTTTTAAGTTCAATTGCAATATGTACGTTATAATAATTTGTATGAGTTGTCAATGTCCTGTTGATGTTATATTACGTTAACGTTATTGTAATCTATGTTCGCAAGGAATTACCAAGTGCTAATTCCTTACGAACATACTATCATAGATCATAAGTATATATATATATATATATATATATATGCTACGGGATCACCTGACAAGTACGTAAATTAGGATAGGTTGACCTACAGAGAAACCCCACTCCTGTTTCTTAATGCTTCTAACATCTAATATTTTGACCCCGTTTGCTCTCGCCTGTGAATTTAACTAATTTGGATTTTTATTTTTATTTTTTTTTATCCTTTTTTTTTTTTTTTTTTAAATACGAACTGTAAAAAAGCATGAAAAAAGTGATCTGACGAGACGGAGAGTATAGTAATATTCCCCACCGAAATAAATTTATAATGACGACTCAACCAAGTTTGAATTTTTATGCGATTACACTATATATATATATATATATATATGATGGAAATATGTGGTAAGATGGAAAAATCAAACACTTGACTAAAATTTAGATGTGTGATATTTCGTTCAGCTTTATTTCGTCTCGAACATCTTGTGCTCGATTTATCCAACTTCCCACATATTTCTATCATACTATCAGATTCACTATATATATATATATTTGTGTAATATATATAGGTCCAAAAATATACGACCAAGATACGAATACGTGAAATGCACATTGGGAATCCCGAAATACACGAAATTGGTTCAGGAAACATTTTATTACCTTTTTGAGTTTAAAGGTTTTTCGACACGAGGAGAGAGAGGCTCATTTTCTTTCTATGCTAACTTTTCCATCTGAACCCCACCACGTGCGGCACCCCCACAGCAAACTACTGGTCTGGCGTCAGCGAAATCTGAAAATCGACTTGCTTCGTTCAAGCCCAAATCTCAACCCACTCGTTCGGAGTTTAAATCTCAACTAACTGCTTTTTTCCAAATCCCAAAATCCTCAGCTCGTCGCTTCCGGGCATGACGTCATTCACCTCCCCGGTAACATATCCTATCTGGGGTTTTTATTGTGACATCTCTGATTGTCACATCCGCTCTGCGCACGCGTGAACACCTGCACTCAATGTGTGCACCTAACTAACCCATGCACTAAGCCGAAAGGTTCTCAGTCTAACTAAACCCAAAGGCAAGATATATAAAACGAAAAATAATAATATAAAAAAAAATCCCTCCGAAATTATATTACATTTGAACGGATAGAAATAAAAAAAATTAGACAAAAGACGTCTATACTATTCTACTTAATACGTCTCAAGGAAGAAATTCTGCCCAAAGGCATCGGCCTCTATGTCAATGCCCACAAAACGGAATATATGTGCTATAATCAAACGGGTGACATCTCCACTCTAGACGGAATCCCTCTTAAACTAGTAGACAAATTCACTTACCTAGGAAGCAGCGTCACATCAACCGAAAACGACATCGACACGAGGTTAACGAAAGCATGGACAGCTATCAATAGGCTATCGATTATATGGAAATCAGACCTAACCGATAAAATGAAACGCAGTTTCTTCCAGGCACCGGTCGTATCGATACTGCTATATGGATGCATTATATGGACTCTAACAAAACGGCTGGAGAAGAAGCTAGACGGCAATTACACAAGAATGCTGCGAGCAATCTTGAACAAGTCCTGGCGGTAACACCCCACAAGACACCAACTGTACTGCCACCTGCCTCCTATCACAAAAACAATTCAAGTTAGACGAACCAGACATGCAAGACATTGCTGGAGAAGCAGGGACGAGCTCATAAGTGATGTACTCTTGTGGACCCCCACACATGGCCGTGCAAAAGCAGGACGACCAGCACGAACATACATTCAGCAACTTTGTGAGGATACGGGATGTTGTCCAGATGACCTGCCAGAGGCGATGAACGATAGGGAAAAATGACGAGAGAGGGTCAGGGAAATCCGTGCTACCAGCACGACATGATGATGATGATATATATATATATATATATATATATACAGTAGGCTGAGTAGATCGGATGAAAATCTGTTCAATGCCAGTCAATTTAAGTCTGCTAGAAAGACCAGAAATATTCTAGTGCGCAAATGTGTACTGACAACACCACCTTCGTGGCACACAATCACCTAGATGCACCGGAAATAATCACTCGTTTTTCGAAATCTGGAAAAGCATTTAGACCCAAAATCACCTTCAAGAAAATCAAGTTTACGTACCTACGATTTTATGACATTGGCCAAGATTGAGGGCCAGGCACTAACCCAAGTAAACAGATTCTAACACCCAGGCTCCACAGACGCCAACAACAACAGGCAAGATGCAGAACTGGATACATGAATGTTAACTGATTCCAAAGACTGAGGAAGCGGGTCTGGCTCAAAAAAGACCTCGCCATAAAAACTGAATGTATAGTGTATCGCACCATACTTCTTTTAACTCTCCTGAACGGTGCAGGAATCTAAGAAGGTATATACAGCGAATGCCCAAAGACTTAAAGTCTATTAACGTCAAATACAAAATGTCAAATCGTGGTAGCATATCCAAAATAAATTAATCCCCGAGAAATCTAAACTCCCTGGTATATACGATGTACTCGCCCAACGTACTATAAGATGGGCTAGCCACTTGAATAGACTTGAGGACTGCAGAGGCCAAAATCGATCTTGCACTCTCATCTTAGAGAAGGATCCTGTAAAACAGGTTGATCGAAACTCCAGCATAAGGACATCATCAAAAGAGAACAGGGGGGGGGGTCAGAAGGATCCGTGCAGACAAAAATCAAAAAAAACTTGAGATAAAAACCATCAGGACGTCATCATCGGATACGATGGACAGCCAAGATTAGGACAGTTGTTATATATATATATATATATATATATATATATATATATATATATATATATATATATATAATAAAATTAAATAAAAATCAGTTTTATATTTACATTATAAATTTATTTCAGGTCTAATAAATGACCTTTAATAAGAAATATAGTTATGCATTTGAATACGATGTAGATAGTTTTAATTGCTTTTTGCGAGAAGAGAATTAAAATAAAACTTTAATTTCTTTAAAAAAAGAAAAAAGAAAATTAACATATATATATATATAAATAATATTTTGATATATATATATATGTGTGTGTGTGTGTGTGTGTGTGTGTGTGTGTGTGTAAATATACACGGGACCCATTTGACTGCTAATAACTCTACTAATAATAATGTTGCGATCGTTTTTGTTTCTGATTTGAAAATAGTATAATATAACAACTATTAATCCTTAATCACAATGCCTTGAACATTAGAGGAAAACACATTTTGCGTCATTAAAATCATTCAAAATTGTCTCAAAAAAGATGCAACCCATTGATTCGGCTTTAGAAAATGTATTTACTAGAGGTGTATGTATGTCCTGGGTGTCTCAAAAGAGATACAACCCATTGATATGATCGTGATTTATTACTGTGGCAAGAAACTCAAAAAAGCAATTGCATATCCAGGAAACTGATATAATACCAATTATAAACCCCACCCCATTAATTTGACTTCTCTAGCTCAAAGGCTGCATTTTTTACGGGACATGTTCCAAATGACCGCCATTGCGCTTGTCTCAGTAATAAATCATTATCATATTAATGGGTTGCATCTATTTTGAGACACCATGTATATAGATACACGCGTACATCCACACACACACACACACACACACACACACACACACATTTATATATACATATATAAGGCGTCTAAATATACATGGGACTCATGAGATTGCTAATAATAATGTTCTGTTCTTTTTTTATTGATTTGAAAATAGTATACTATAACAACTATTAATTCTTGACCACAATTCCTTGGACAAGAGAAGAAAAAATATACTGCATCACTACTTATTTGGAAACAAAATCATTCAAAACTGTCTCAAAAGTGATACAACCCATTTATATGATTGTGATTTAT
Source organism: Sepioteuthis lessoniana (assembly GCA_963585895.1). Taxonomy (NCBI): domain Eukaryota; kingdom Metazoa; phylum Mollusca; class Cephalopoda; order Myopsida; family Loliginidae; genus Sepioteuthis; species Sepioteuthis lessoniana. Next base: position 143,134 of record CAUZXS010006102.1, read on the forward strand.
TACAGAGACAAGAAACTAAAAAAAGATTGCATTTCCTGGAAGCTGATATAATAACAATTAAAAAACATGTCTCTAGCTCAAAGGATACATTTTTTAGAGGATGAGTTCCAAATGACCACCATTGTGCTGGTCTCAGTAATAAATCATTATCATATTAATGGGTTGCATCTATTTTGAGACACCTTGTACATACATACACTTCTTGTGTAATGCACATTCTTAAGCCGAATCTCTGCTTCATAACTTGAAACAACTAGCATGAAGCATTGATTTCCACATGAACTCAGTATGGTACCTCAATACATACATATATACATACATACATACATACATATAGGGTGTCTCAATATACATGGGATCCATGTGACTGCGAATAACTCTACTAATAATAATGTCGTGTTCTTTTCTGTTTCAGATTTGAAAATAGTATACTATAACAACTATTAATCCTTGACCACAATGCCTTGGACTAGAGAAGAAAAAATATACTGCATCTCTCCTTATTTGGAAACAAAATCATTCAAAACTGTCTCAAAAGTAATAAGTAAAAGTAAAGTTGGCGACCATAGTCGAGGGTGACCCAAAGGCTCCCTTTTCGATATCTTACTACACCAAGGTGTAGGGGAGGGCGCAACTCCTTTCTCTGGATTGCTCCACTTTACCCTTGATCCGTACCTTATAATGCTGAGTGTTAAGCAAGGAGGCATCAAGTACCATTTTTGAGTCTTTGGTATAGGATCGTGATTTATTACAGAGACAAAAAACTCAAAAAAAGATTGCATGTCCTGGAAGCAGAGATGATAACAATTAAAAAAAAGCATTGATTTGATGTCTCTAGCTTAAAGGATGCATTTTTTACAAGACGTGTTCCAAATGACCACCACTGCGCTTGTCTCAGTAATAAATTATTGCATCTATTTCGAGACACCCTATACATATATAAGGAAATAATTCAAAACGAAATATAGAAAGAATGCAGAATCAATAATAAAATGAATGGTTCTTTTACGAAGATGAATTGATTCAACAACTGGATAAGTTGCATCTTCACTTATAAATAAACAACATTAACTTTTACGCAAAGTGACATTTTGAATATATATATATATACTCAAGATGTCAAGTGGGTAGAGTGTTTTCTAATGGTCCGGGAGTCCTGGGTTTAATCCAAGGTCGAGTCATACCAAAGACTTTAAAAATGGTACTTGATACCTCATTGTTTAACACACAGTAATATAAGGTACGTATCAAGGGTAAAGTGGAGAAATCCAGCGAAAGGAGTAGCGCTCTCCTCTACACCTCGGTGTTGTAGCTATTGAAAAGGAAGCCTTCTGGTTGCCCCTCGACTACGGTCGCCAACGCATATATAATTAAATAATAAATTACATTTAAAAATGTATGTTAAGTAAAGTATATATATATATATCAAAGACTCAAAAAATGGCACTTGATGCCGCCTTGCTTAATGTATGGATCAAGGGTAAAGTGGAGCAATCCGGAGAAAGGAGTTGCTCTCTCCCTTACACTTTGGTAGCTAATGAAAAGGAAGCTTTTGGGTCACCCTTGATTACGTTTGCTAACCTTAATACACTCACATATATATATATATATATATATACACGTATATATATATATATACATATATATATATATATATATATATATATATATATATATATACATATTGCAAAATGCAAACAGACTTGTCCAGCATTTCAACTCAGGTTGTCATGACGGTAACCATTACCCCATGAGCGCTTCTATTTTGGACTTGGGAAAGGTATGAACCACTTTATCCACCCAGATATGGGTTAAAGTATATCACTACTGTTCTTCTACCACGCTAACCATTACACCACGAGCGCATATATACAATCCTCCGATTAGAGTAGATTTTTCAACTCCCCTACCCCCGTGGGGTTGAGTTCTTTGGCGAAGAAGTAATCGTGTTGCCATTAGCGTCCATTGCAAGCCTCTTCGTAGATGAATTGAGGTCTCGGCTACCGTTGAACGGATGTATGTAAATAATATTTATTGTGATTCATAATCGTTGAAAATTTACTTCGCAGCTAATATCTCCTCGTGGCTGAATTGTTAGAAGCTTTGGTTTGACGTTTGAGTCAACCGGTTTCGATCCCAGCTACGGGAAGATACTGTCTAGCCACACTGATGAGTTCTGATAGAACGAAACAGATCTGTCTGTGGATGACTATATATATATATATATCAGAATGAGGAAGGTTTTCTTTTGTTGTGGAGGTGGTTGTAGTGTAATGGTTATCGTTGTAGGAAATGAGTAAATAGTTGGGCAGACTAGGTTCTTCAGCCTTGGTGAGACAACTAGTCTAAGAGAAGGAAACCTCTTAATGTAAACCTGTTAAACTTCGCTTAAAAATTGACCTTGTGTCATATCATGCCCGAGCGGAGGGATTGGTAAATATGTATATAATTATATATATTGTCATCCACACACAAACTGTTCTCTTGTATTACAACTCTTCGGTGTGGCTAGACACGCAGAGCACTTCAAGCTGGGATAGAAACCCGCCAAATTTTATGCTACACAAGGTATCTAACTGCTCAGCCATTTCGACGACATACGTCAGCTCGGGAATTCTAATGCATATGTATTAGCTTTCGTTTGTTAATATTTTTGCACAATCGGATACCAGAGTGTTCAATTTGTTAGAAGAGCTTTTGCATTACGCGGGTGGCAGCCGTTAATTCCTTCACCAGAGTGTTCAATCCCCGGCTGGGGAGTGAATATATTGTCATCCACAGACATACTGTTTTGTTATAACATAACTCTCCAGTATGGCTAGACAGGCAAGACGCTTCAAGCAAAAACCCGCCTAAATTTACGCTAGATATGGTATCTAATTGCTCAGCCATTTCAGCGACATTTGTCAGCTGAGGAATTATAACGTGCATGTGTTGTCTTTTGTTCGTTTACATTTTTGCGCTATCGGATACCAGAGTGCTGAATTCGTCAGAAGAGCTTACGTGTCCGTGTATTATTGTATTAGTTCAGCCATAGACGAGTAAGAGAACTATGTTTATCTCAGGTTTTATCTTGATATATATATATATATATAGTCATCCACCGACAGACTATTTCGTTGTATCACAACTCTTAAGTGTGGCTAGACACGTAGGACGCTTGAAGCTGGGATCGAAACCCGCCCAACTTTACGTTAGACTTATTATCATACCGCTCATCCCGCAAACGAACCACGTCAGCTCGGGAATTATAAGGCTTTAAGTAGTGGCTTTCGTTTGTTTACATTATTAGCTCACCGGATACCAGAGTGCCCAATTCATTCGAAGAGCTTTGCATTATGCGAGTGGCAGCCGTAATTTACTCTGTCTGCGTTCTCAACCCTGTCGGGGGAGCGTATATATATATATATATTATATATATATATATATATAGGAGGGTCATTTGTACCATATTCACAATTAACGCTATGTGCGAAATGGACATATAATGTTGATCACTATAGAACATATAAAGAACATAGGAATCTCGGAATTCGAAAACACGTAACGACTTCTTGTTCAGGTACGAAACCTTTTTATTAACTTAAAGTTAAAGGTTTCGACGTAAGGAGGAGAGACACAATCTTGCTATGCTGTCTTATTCATTTGGCCCCCAACTCGAGCGGCCCCCCATAGGGCGCAAACTCGCCTCGCGCCTGCGAGCTCCAAAATCGATCCTTTTCGTTTGGCCTCTAATTCTCGACTCTTATTTTCTTCAAATTCTCACACAAACTTCCGCGTGCTTCCGGTGCGTGACGTCACCCGCACCCTGTCACCAGTTTTGTCTCGGAGTGTTGTGACATCTGAGTGACATGTCCGCTCTGTGCGTGCCCACGCGTTACCACCTGCATCAAGGTTGCACCCAACTAACCCCTGTGCAGAGCCGAAAGGTTCTCAGCCTAACAAAACTCAAAGGCATGAACCAAAATCCCTCGGCTATTTCATAACACATTTACTGTTAAATTTTTCCTTGAGATTTTCCACTAAGAAACACTTTTACATTTACACCTTTCACAAGGAAATCAATCAATTCATGTCTCAAAAACTGTCAGCATCACCTTTTATAAAAATATTTATTTCTCCTCCTAAAAGTCTTATTTTTAATGAAACAAATTAAGCACCACAATGATTTTATCTATTATACTAAATATAAATCTTATGCCACATTAAATACAAATTAAACTAAAATTTTAAAAATTCTTAAAATTTTGATTCATCAAAATGCCCCCCTTCACAGCATATACTGGGGTTAGACTCATGATAATTCTGCTCAGCTTTCCTGCAAGAGTTGTCAGAGATGAGCCGCAATTGTGGTTTGGTTTGGTTTGGTTTGTTTGGTTTTATGGCATATCAACCTTTGTAGGTTATTTAACGCCAAATCCATTTTTATGTAAATAATCTGTTCTATTTAAAACAATTCAGTTTAGCATGAGTACACAGTTTAATTGTCAAAAACATTTCTATTTTAAACTATTCAAGCAGTTATATGTAATAATTCAGTTAAGTGTAAATACAGTTTTAATGTCGAAAAACAGTTCTATTTGAAATAATTCAGTTAAGCATAAGCACACAGTTAACAAATGTCATGTGTCTCAATCGCTGGGATATATGTGGTGTGTGTGTATGTATGTATATATATATATATACATTTATATATTTATATATAACAATTCAGTTTCGTGTAAGTACAGTTTCAATGTCAAAAACAGTTCAATTTAAAACAATTCAGTTTAGCATAAGCACGCAGTTTAAATGTAAGTACAGTTTAATTGTGAAAAGACATTTTATTTCGACCTACTCAGTTTAGTCAAGCAATTCTAATTCAGGTAATTCAGTTTAGTATTGGTACAGATTTTGTTTACACACAGTTAAATGTCAAAACAATTTTATGTTAAACAATTCAATTTAGTGTAAATACAGTTTCAATGTTAAAAAACACTTCTATTTCAAATAATTTAGTTTAGCATAATTACGCTGTTTAAATGTAAGCACGACTCAATTGTCAAAAAACATTTCTATTTCAAGCCATTCAGTTTAATCAAACAATTCACCTTAGCATAAGTATGCCGTTAGTTCTATTTAACCTATAGATAGGGCCCAATCAGGTGCTACCACGCTGAGCCAGAGTGGACCCGGGAGCAATGACAATGAAGGTACTATTTACCAACCCCTCCGCTCGGGCAGGATATGACACAATGTAAATTTTTAAGCGGAGTTTAACAGGTTTTGAATTCAGAGTTTTCCTTCTCCTAGACTAGTTGCCTCCCCAAGGCTGAAGAACCTAGTCCGTCCTACTATTTACCCATAGCTGGAGGGAGAATAAGGGGGTTCATACCTTTCCCAAGGGTATTTGCCCGAAAGTGAACGTAATAGCGCGACTGGAGTACGAACATGCGTACTACGATTCCGCAGCTCATCGCTTTAACCATTACACCACGAGGACACCCCCAATGACAATGAAGGTGTGCTCCGTATTCTCCAAGGCCCTGCATTACTGGGACCTCACCATCAGATTGTTTAGTGTCATATCCTGGACACTCGTTGGGGGGGGGAGGTCTTACCCCTCTGCAGAGGTGCAGTCAGTGTATTCTACAGCCCCAGCCGACTGAGCAATACACAGAGTTAAATGTCAAACAGTTTTATTTTAGATAATTCGGTTCACCATAAGTACACAGTTTTAACTTCAAAACAGTTCTATTTCAAGCAATTCAGTTTAGCATTAGTACGCAGTTTAAATGCAAAAATCAGTAAAGTGAAAGAAACACGGTTTAGTTCTATCTAACCCATAGATAGGACCTATATCAGGTGCTACCACTCCGGACCAGAGTGGATCTGGGTGCAATGGCAATAAAGGGGTACTCCGCATTCCCCAATGCTCCAGCATCACTGGAACCTCACCATAAGATTGTTTAGCGTCATAAACAGGACACTCGTTGTTTTTTTCCCATCTGCAGAGGTGCAGTCGATGTATTCTACAGCCCCAATTGTTGGCTGTTTAGCTCAGACGTTTTGGTCAAGTTCATCCCACAGCAGTTCAATTGGATTTAAGTCCACTCATTGCATGGGCCAAGATATCAGTTGAAAAGCGTGCTGTTTCTCTTTGCTTTTAATTGGCCTCTTGCAGAGTTTGCTAATATGCTTTGGGTCATTATCTTGCACGAGTACAATTCCATGACGATCCACAGACCACTGAGTTCCAGATGGGATCGAGAGATGCTGCACTATGGTGTGATAGCCGGTCTGATTCAATTTGCCCTTCGACTGGTGCAAATCCTCAATGGCAAAAGCCCATCCTCCCGCTCACACCCTAATAAAGCCTCCTCCATGCTTTACGGTTGGTGTGATACAGAGGGTTGTAGCTCTTTCACCAACTCTTCACCGCACATAGAACTTACTATTTGACCCAAAGATTTTGAGCATTGATTCGTCAGTCCAAAAGACTTTATTCCACTGCTCTATTGTACACCTTCGCCTACTGGAGCCTTTTGACATTTTTTGCTTCCTCAACAGTGGTGTCTTGACAGCAATTCTGCCGTATAGGCCAGCTTCACAGAGTCTTCTCCACAAAGTGGATGATGACTCATTGGTACAGTTGTGCTGTGATATTTGGGACAGTTAGCCTTCTGTCACGACTGCTGGTGACTCGGATGAAATTGTCCTCTGTCCTTGTGGTTGCTTTTGGTCTACCTGCCCTTTTGGTCTTGTTTTGTCCCGTTTCTTGATGTCTCCAAACAGTGTAATCCTCTGTAGATCTGGAAAATCTTATTTGTAGTACTAAAGAAGAGAAAAACTCCTTCAAATCAATTTTTCAAAAAATAACGGGTTATACTAAGGTTAAAGTTACCGAGGAAGACTTGTGTTTGGTATAATAAATAAAAACATTGTGGTGATTGATTCCTTTCATTAAAATAGTACTTTTAGGTTTGTTTGGTTGAATTTAATGGCCTAGCAACCTCTATAGGTTATTTAATGCCAGAGCCTTTTTATATTATATATATGATTTGTAAATGCATATTTTTAGGTTGGTGATGGTTGGGTTTTTTGGCTAATTAAGCTCTTAAGGGCAATCAAGTGTCAAATTCTGATATATATATATATATATATATATATATATATATATATATATTGTAAATAAATAGTCCGGAATTAGAGTCTTAAAATAGGTCAAAGCTTTTTTCTTTGCATAAACTTGATGGTCGAAGGTTTTGGTAACATAGTCTCTATCTTTAATCGGAGGCCAATTGTTTTTAAGAAGTTGATTATGTTTTTGAGAGCAATTTTTAAAAATAGTTCCTTCATGCTGTTCGCCTTATAAACTTTTTTCCTGGTGTGGTTGAATTTTGTGCATCCTATCAAAATGTGCTTGATTGAGTATTGGTTTCCACAGGGACATTTTGGGGGAGGTTCTCCTTTAAAAATGAAGGAGTGAGTCAGTCGAGTGTGTCCAATGCGTTGTTGAGTAAGGGTAGTTTCTTGTTTCTTCTCTTCTGGTATTGTTAGGATCCAGCTTCCTTTATTTAAAATTTAGTTTGTTTTTGAAAGCGCCTATTGATATCGTTTCACCTAAGTACAAATAGTAATACATCTTAAACAATTATAGATGAAATAATTATTCTTTATATATATATATATATATATATATATATATATGAATATTAATTGTAAATAAATAGTCCGGAATCAGTGTTTTAAAATAGGACATAGTTTTTTTGTTTGTATAAACTTGATGGTCGAAGGTGTTGATAATATCGTCTATATAGGAGGCCAATTGTTTTAAGAAGTTGATTATGTTTTTGAGAGCAATTTTTAAAAATAGTTCCTTCATCCTGTTCGCCTGATAAAACCTTTTCCTGGTGTTGTTGAATTTTGTGCAGTCTATCAAAATGTGTTTATTTGGATGAGAAATGCATATTTTTGAGTGCAACCAAATACTTTTGATTGTTAGTGTATTTTTTTTTTTATTGAAAATAACAAATAAAGATTTTGTATATAGCTTTTCAATCAGTTTTTCTTTTTGCTAAACGTGATGTTGCGACTATTGTTGGTCGTTAAAATATTGTCTTAAGTCTCTGTTAGTGTCGTCCGAGTGTGGGTACTTACGGATCATTAGTCTTTGCCGAGGACGTGGGTACTCCTGTGTTGTGGAGTGTAGGATTCATTCTGAGATCAAGGAATTTTGAATATACTCATTCAAAATGTTCCTTTTAGGTGGAGTAACCGGGACATTGGCCCAGCTGTTAGAGTGTTCGCCAATGGCCTGGGAGACCTGGGTTCAATCCCAGGTCGAGTCATACCAAAGACTTTAAAAATGGAACTTGATACTACCTTGCTTAACACTCAGCATTATAAGGTACGGTTCAAGGGTAAAGTGGAGCAATCCAGGGAATGGAGTAGCGCCCTCCCCTACACATTGGTGTAGAAGCTATTGAAAAGGGAGCCTTCGGGTCACCCTCGACTATGGTCGCTAACTTTTTTAATATTGGTTTGATTTGGTTTGGTTTGGTTTTTATTGCATATCAAACATAGTAGGTTATTTAATACCAAATCAATTTTTATACACATAAATGATTCAGTTTCAAACAATCCGATTTAGCATAAGCAGTGTTTTTTTGTTTACACAGAATTAAATGTAAAAACAGTTCTATTTCAAACAATTCGGTTTAACGTAAGTACACAGTCTACTTCTATTTGACTCATAAATAGGTTCCTATCAGGTAATACCACTGTGGAACAGAGTGGACATTGCAGCGATGGCAATAAAAGGGTACTATTGTTGTATAGCCACATAATACATATGAATGCAGAAACATATTCAACACAATAAGGACGAGCGAAGACACAGTTCTTTAGAAAAATATACCTCTCACTTTATTTGAAACGGTTGTGTGTGAGAGGGAGTTGGAGACTGAACAGAACTGCAACATATTGACCTCCACTCTTATGGCCATAACAGCGTTTCTTCCTCGTTCTCCTGGGCTGCTCTGGGACATGGTCCTCATTCCAGCATCTTCTCTCCAACTGCAACTGCTCAATCGGGGGCCTGAGGTCCTCCTCTGCTGGGTGCTGGTTCTCTCTCCCGCATCTTATCTCCAACTGACTCGAACTTCCTGTCGCCGGGGTTATATGATAATTTGACGCCCACTCTTTTTCCTGCGAGCGTCACAATTTCGCACTCAATTCAACCCCTCGACAGTCAAGGTTATATCCTGATATTCCTCGACCGGATGCAACTGTTATTTACACAGGTGCATTTCTTATTTTGACTGCTTGGCCGGGTTGGAGGTCAATATACAACACTATGCATTACCCAAACGATGGTTTAGTGTCATATCGTTGTGGGGGAGTCTTACCCCATAGCAGAGACGCAGTTGGTGTATTCTACGGCCCCAGCCAACTGGTCTAGGAGTAATGCTGATTGCAATTTAGAGTTTTCATTCTCCTACATTGTCGAATGAAAGCTAAAGAACCTATTATGTCCAACGGTTTCCCCAAAACTCAATGTGAATATATATATATATATGTATGTATGTATATATATGTGTGTGTGTATGTGTTTGAATGTATATATATGTGCGAGTGTGTATATGTTTAAATATATATATATACGTGTGTGTGTGTGTGTGTGTGTGTGTGTGTGAGAGAGAGAGAGAGAGAGTTTGAATGGCTTTGTGTTTCTCTCACTTCCCTTCTCTTTCTTTCTAACTCTCTTCCCGCCCCCATTTTTTCTCCCTGTATGTGTGTATACATACATAAAAATCAAATGACTGATGATTGAATCTGAGAAAGTTTTGCTCCTGCCGCTGCTGCCGCTGCTGGTGCTGCTACTATTGATATATTTGTTTGCAGTCGAAATATCTGGTGATTTCCGTATCAATTTTGAAATAACGATACACGCCAATCAATTCATTGCTGCCAATGTCACTAGTCTTTTTTTGTTTTTGTTTTTTTGTGTGTGTTTTTTTAAGATTCTTTTTTTTTTTCATAATGAAAGATAAAGAAGTAAATAAAATAAAGACAACTACAAAAAAAAAAAAAAAGAAAAAGCAAAAAAAGCAAAAGCAAAAACAAAAAACTGATTTAGAGAAAGGGAAAGTAATTTCAGTTTTATTTTCTGACCTCGATTTCATTCATTCATTTTTTTTCATTCATTTTTTTCATTCTCTTTATTCTCTTTTTCTTTTTGTCCGGAAATTCCTTCTTTTCATCAATAAATTATTCATAAATCGGCCGAGAAATACGTTAATAGACTAACTTATGAATACATATGTAGACCGATAAACTATATACAGCCTGTCTGATGTTCAGCAAATCAAATAAACACCAATAACTGAAAAAGTTCTGAATCAATATTTGTCAAATTTGAACTCGACGCTTTCCAATCTCAGTAAAATATCTTACAAAATTTTCTGCCATTTTCAGTGATCAGTTTTTGAGATGTTTAGAATTTACAAAAAATGGATTGACTGAAGTTAGTATGCAGATTAAACTAATATTAACTTAAAACTTTTCAAATCTCATAAAAACTATTTCTTCCTTTTGTCCTCAATATATGTGGAAACATCGTTAAGGGGAAGGATCTAGCACTGCTGAAAAACAGAAAAGAATAATGTTATTGTATGAGGGACAGTCCACTTTTGAGATATCGAAGGAAATTTGCGGAGATCATCGAATGATAAAGAAGGCTGTAAAAAATATTAGTTGAGAACTTGAAGCCAAGGAAAAGGCTGTAAGAATTTGCTTCTTCGATAGGAATGTAATTTAAGTCTTAGCAAAACAACCACTTTTGATCAGCGTTCAGTTCTTTGAAAAGGCTGGAATTAATGGATTTAAAAAAGCTTAATGGAGTAGAAGACTTTGCGAATTGGGATCTCTAAAGAATCTACGGGGCAAGAAAGCAAATATTTTCAAGCGTCAAAATTGGGTCAAGAAATACATGAAAATAGACTTTTCTATAATCAATTTCACGGATGAATCTCCGGTGACATTTGATGGACCTGCGAGATGGGCCAAAGGATGATTTTGTTGGGAATAAATAAGTAAATAAATACAAAATTAAATTGAATTGAAAAAGAAAATTATTAAAATATGCCGAAACTCTCATAGGCCTCTGACAGGAAAAAAAGGGGGACGCATGCGTAAAGAAAAGGGACCTCCCGACAAAAGGAGGAACCTCATTCTCTTTCAGCAGTGACCAACGGAGTGACAACACCTTGCAAACTAGTGGAGGACGCCACGCTTTCGTCTTTGGGTGACGCGTTGGTTGGCCCTTTCACTAGTAGTAACCGTCTCGGTTACCAAAATATAAAAAAGCTACGAAATGGACCAACGAACTACGAACTAAAACACTGGACTTGGACAAACTCCCAAAAGCGATTAACACGTTGTTAAAGCTTTAAGATAACAAATGAGGACACATTTATACCAAGAAACGATTAACGTATTTTTAAACATCTTGACGGGGGGGGGGAAACAACTATAGCAATTGTATTCATGGAAAATTCCCTCACCCATTGAATGGTTGTTGAACCCAGGAAATAAAGGAAAAATAAAAAAAAGTATTCCTCTCCTATCTATTGCTATCTTCTTTCGTATAATTATTTTTGGGCCTTCTTGTTCAAGGAGTTTCATCAACAAGAAAACGTGGGGTAAAAATAGAATAACCTCAGAATGGAGTCAGATAAAAACAGAAACACAGCTTGCCTTGACCTCTGCCTGACCCCAAAGCTTATCATCAAATTCAGATGAGCTTGTAGCTGAGGTAGTTGCAAAATATGAGCTGGAAATGTCGACAAAAATCTTTATTGGACCATTCAAAGTCGATGAAAGAATTAAACTGAATTAAACTGAACCGAACAACTGCGATTTTATGGACAAGACTTTTTGCAAGTGTAACACTATTGTTGTCACCGATACCAAATGTGATACTATGCTGTCACGGTACTCTATTGTGGTACTATTCTGGTAACAGCGCCAAATGTGACCCTGTGGTGGTCACATAACCAATTATGGTACTTGTGGCCTTCGTTCCATGATTTCCACATTCGTTTCCGGGTAGTTTGTTTATCAATCCGTTCTGTGCTCACGTTGTGTTTGAAAGATTCGCTGATAGGGAATGACACAATCCATCCGGAACTTTTTCTGACGGTCAGGCTGGTTGGTTGGAGCAAGTTGCATGGGTGCCAGCAACCCTAAGGTACGAAAAACTCTCCGTTGAGTGTTCAGTTTTTTATTGAAACGCATCGGCGTAACAGTAATTTATCCAATATATTTACGGAGAGAAATTGTCGCTTTATTATCCAGATACGAAGGTGTTCATTGTTCTGACTGCATAGTTTTTTCTGTCATCGATGCACAAGAGATTTAGATAGATAGACAGATAGAACTTGTACGAGTCTGTGAACAGAGACATACCTGCCGCCACACAGAGTAACCCATCTCCTCTCACTGCCCCCGAAAGGCCCGGTGGATCTCAACTCAACTGACAACCAAATCCCAAACTACTACTGCCTCAACTGACTACTTTTTTGCAAAATTTGCTAATTTCTATATATTCTGAAATTAAGTAAATCATTAGTGTGATGTCATCTCACAAAATTATTGCTTCATCTCATCATGATCTTCAAACATGTCCCCAACTTTCACCATTTATGAAAAGACATAAATCTATTTTTTGCTCAGTCGGCTGGGGCTGTAGTATGCACCGACTGCACCTTTACAGCGGGATAAGACCCCCCTCCCCCGCCACAACGATTATGACACTTAACAATCTAATGGAGAGGTTTGAGTGATGCTGGAGCTTTGGGGAATGCGGAGCACCTCTTCATTGCCATTGCTCCCAAGTCCTCTCTGGCCCAGAATGGTAGCACCTGACAGGGTCCTATCTATGGGTTAAATAGATCTAACGGCATACTTATGCTAAACTGAATTGTTTGATTAAACTGAATAGCTTGAAATAGAAATGTTTCTGACAATTAAACCCTACTTACATTTAAACAGCGTGCTTATGCTTAACTGAATTGTTTGAAATGGAACTGTTTTTGATATTGAAACTGTACATACACTAAACTGAATCATTTAATATACAACTGTTTTGACATTTAACTGTGGAAACAAAATCTATACTTATACTAAACTGAGTTAGCTGAAATAGAACTGTCTAATAAACTGAATAGCTTGAAATAGAACTGTTTTTTATAATTAAAATGTGTACTCATGCTAAACTGAATTGTTCGAAATAGAACTAATTATTTGTATAAAAATGGATTTGGCATTAAGTAACCTATAAAGGTTGATATGCCATAAAACCAACCACCCATTATTTATGTGCTAAATCAATATTTTATGTTATTTAGTTAAATTGTTGAATAAAAGCTAAAATCATACTTGTGATTTATAATTTTCATCTATCATTTCCACACTAGACGGAACCTTTCTGAAACTGGTTGACAAATTCACCTACCTAGGTAGCAGTGTATCATCAACCGAAGAAGACATCGACACACGGCTAACGAAGGCACGGACAGCTATCGATAAGCTATCGGTCATATGGAAATCCAACCTGACCGATAAAATGAAACACAGTTTCTTCCAAGCAGCGGTCGTGTCGATACTGTTATATGGATGCACTACTTTGACGCTAACTAAACGGCTGGAGAAAAAGCTAGACGGCAATTATACAAGAATGTTGCGAGCAATATTAAACAAGTCCAGGCGGCAACACCCCACAAGGCACCAACTATACCGCCACCTACCTCCCATCACGAAAACTATCCAAGTTAGACGAACCAGGCACGCAGGACACTGCTGGAGGAGCAGGGACGAGCTCATAAGTGATGTACTCCTATGGACCCCCACATATGGCCGAGAAAAAGCAGGACGACCAGCAAGAACATACATACTGCAGCTATGTGAAGATACGGGATGTAGCCCAGAAGACATGCCGGAGGCTATGAACGATTGGAGAAGTGGCGAGAGAGGGTCAGGGATTTCCGTGCCAGCGGTACGACATGATGATGATGATGAATTTCAATCAAAGCACTGGTTCTTACCATAAACACAAACAACCAACCAACCATAAATCTATTTTATTTACATGTGGCCTTCCATTCTAGATATGACAGGTGTCCCCTATCATGTTCACTGGTGCACGCGTTTGACCTTTCTAATCTGACTTACATTTCTACTCAAAGATTTTAGTAAACTAAAAGACATCTGCACATCTTGGCGGCCTGACCAAACTAAATAATGAAATAATTGGTACAATTAACCATCACATTAATTATTTCACACGTGGTACAAGTCCTTCTCTGGCAGTTTCAAAGTAAAGCGTGTATTTATGTTCAGCAATCCTCCTTCTAATGTATCTAAGTTTACTTGTGATTCTTTTGAGCATAAAAGATTTACAGGAGAGAAAATAAAAAATATAATATAATAAATTATATGAAGGTGGCAAAAAATTTAAATTGGATTGGTTGGGTTCCATGGATATTAACCCTTATAGGTTTGGTTTGGTTGGGTTGGGTTTTATGACATATCAACCATTGTAGATTATTTAATGTCAAATCTTCTTTATACATATATATTAGATATATAGGATTTGGTTTGGTTTTATGGCATATCAACCATTGTAGGTTATTTAATGCCAAATCTTCTTTTTACATATATATTAAATATATATGATTTGGTTGGGTATTATGGAATATCAACTATTGTAGGTTATTTAATGTCAAATCCTCTTTATACATATATATAAAATATATAGGATTTGGTTTGGTTGGGTTTTATGGCATATCAACCATTGTAGGTTATGTAATGCCAAATCCTCTTTATACATATATATCAAATATATAGGATTTGGTTTGGTTTGGTTTTATGGCATATCAACCATTGTAGGTTATTTAATGCCAAATCCTCTTTATACATATTTTATATAATTAGTAAATGCATAATTTATTGATAACATTTTAACGCTCATTTGTTTGCACAGAGTTAAATGTTTATATGTATGATTTGTAAGTCACTTTAAATGTGTCAGAGGTAATTTATTCACATACAAATATTACTATTGTTTGCACACAGTTAAATGATTCCAAATGTTGATATCAAATATCAACAGTTTTATTGGCGCAAAGTTAAATTATTTCAAGCATCGCGATATTATACCAATAATTCAATTTAGGCACGGACATAAAAAGTTCCAAGTATTGGTAATCAACACAAATAATTCTATTTAACATTTGTGTGCACACAGTTAAATGGTTCCACGTATTGTTCAGTATCACTAAAATATCAATCATTTGTTTACACACAGTTAAATGATCAAACAGTTCTATTTCTAACAATTCGATGTAACATAAGTCATTTGTTTGCACACAGTTAAATTGTTCCACGTATTGTTCTGTATCACTAAAAATTCAATCATTTGTTTACACACAGTTAAATGATCCAACTGTTCTATTTCTAACAATTTGGTATAACATAAGTCATTTGTTTGCACACAGTTAAATTGTTCCACGTATTGTTCTGTATCACTAAAAATTCAATCATTTGTTTACACACAGTTAAATGATCCAACTGTTCTATTTCTAACAATTCGATTTCACATAAGTCATTTGTTTGCACACAGTTTAAATGTCAAACAGCTCTACCTGACCCATTGATAGGACCTTATCAGGTGCTATTACTCCAGACCTGAGTGGACTTAGGAGCAATGGCAGTGAAGGGATACTCTGCATTCCCCAAAGCTCCAGAGCTGGAGTCTAATCATTAGATTGTTTAGTCTCAAATCAAAGACACCCACTGTAGTGGTGGGGTAGGGGGTCTTGCCCCTCAGCAGAGGTGTAGTTGGTGTATTCTACTGCCCTGGCCCCGACTGGGATGAAACAGTATAACACTTAAACATATCTATGCGAAGCAATTAAAACTAACATGTCGAAAAAAAACAAAAACAAACAAACCCCAAACAAAACAAAATTAATGGCTAATAGATTATTGTTTGTTTGTTTATTTGTTTGTTTGGGTTTCATTGTAGGGTATTTTATGCCAAATTCATATTCATACAAATAAACAGTTTTATTTCAAACAGTTCAGTTTAGCATAAGTACACAGTTTATTCGCTAAAAACATTTCTATTTCAAGCTATTCAATTTAGTTGAGCAGTTCTAATTCAAACAATTCAGTCTAGTATGAGTATAGTTTTTGTTTACACACAGTTAAACGTTAAAAACACTTCTATTTCTAACAATTCAGTTTAGCATACAAAAACAATTCCATTTCAAACAATTCATTTTACCATAAGTATGTTGTTTATTAAACAAAAGAATCCTGTTTCCAGCAATTCAGTCTAGCGTAAGTATGCAGTTTAAATGTCAAAACAGTTCCATTTCATGCAATTCAGTTTAGCGTAAGTACGCAGTTTAAAATGTCAAAACAGTTCTATTTTAAGCAATTTAATTTAGCATAAGTAGGTGGTTTAATTCTATCTAACCTATAGATAGGACCCAATCCGATGCTATCACTCCGGGCCAGAGTGAACATGGGGTGATGGCAATGAATTGGGTACTCAGCATTTCCCAAAGCTCCAGCATTACTATAACCTCACAATCAGATTAATTAGCGTCATATTCAGGGACACTCGTTGGGTGGGGTGTTACCCCTGTGCAGAGAAGCAGTCAGTATATTCTACAGCCCCTGCCGAATGGGAAAAGCTAATAGATTACTGGCTGTTATTGAGAATAAGGGGCACTATTAAAATGTATAGGATTCAAAGATTTTTCATATGTATTTGTTATTCGATCTATTGGAGGTGTTGATCGATTTTATTCTATTTTCATTGAAGTAAAATGTGATTAATTGTTTTTGCCTTACAACTTTAGATGGCCGGTTTTTTAGAATACCTTCAATAACTTCAATTAGTAAAAAATCATTTCCAACGGATTTTTATAGTAAAAATAATTTCCAATGCATTTTTATAGTAATAATCATTTCCAATGGATTTTTATAGTAAAAATCATTTCCAACGTATTTTTATAGCAAAAATCATTTTCAATGCATTTTTATAGTAAAAATAATTTCCAATGCATTTTCATAGTAAAAAATAATTTCCAATGCATTTTTATAATAAAAATCATTTCCAATCCATATTTATAGTAAAAAATCATTTCCAATGCATTTTTATAGTAAAAATCATTTTCAATGCATTTTTATTGTAAAAATCATTTCCAATGGATTTTTATAGTAAAAATCATTTCCAACGTATTTTTATAGCAAAAATCATTTTCAACTCAGTTTTAAAGTAAAAATTATTTCCGATGCATTTTTATAGTAAAAATCATTTCCAATGCATTTTCATAGTAAAAAATAATTTCCAATGCATTTTTATAGTAAAAATCATTTCCAATCCATTTTTATAGTAAAAATCATTTCCAGTGTATTTTCATCGTAAAAATCATTTCCAATGTATTTTTATAGTAAATATAATTTCCAATGCATTTTTATTGTAAAAATCATTTCCAATGAATTTTTGTTGTAAAAATCATTTCCAATGCATTTTCATAGTAAAAAATAATTTCCAGTTGCCGACCGTAGCCGAGGGCTACTCGAAAGCTCCCTTTTCAATAGCTACTACACTGAGGTGTAGGAGAGGGTACTACTCCTTTCCCTGGATTGCTCCACTTTACCCTTGATACGTACCTTATAAGGCTGAGTAATGAGCAAAGTGTTATCAAGTATCATTTTTAAAGTCTTTGGTCTGACCCGACCTGGGATTGAACCACGGTTTCCCGGACCATTGGCGAACACTCTACCTACTAGGCCAATTAATACCATCGAAAATTTTGATTTAGGTTTTGTTTTCACATCTGATTTGATTGCTTAAAATTTGAAAATTAAATAAAAATGTCCTTGAGGTGTAATGGTTAAAGCGGTGGACTGCAGAATCGAAGTAAGAGGGTTCAAACTCCAGTCGCGCTATTACGTTCACTTTCGGACAAATTCCCTTGAGAAAGGTATAAACCCCCTTATCCTCTCAGCTATTGGTTAAATAGTACAACTACTGTTCTTCTAGGAGAATGGCTTTGGCATTAAACAACTGTCATGGGGACATATCCTACCATACCCCAAAGATGGACTCGTCCAACCTAAACATATTCTCCGAGCTAGTGTTGTATACTGACCTACGACCCGGCCGGGCTGTCTAAATAGTAAATTCACCTGTGTAAATAACAGGTGCATCCGGTCGAGGAATATCAGAATTATAATCTTGACCGTGGACAGGTTGAATGAGTGCGAAATTGTGACGCCCACAAGAAGAAGGTGGACGTTGAACTATTATATAACGCAGTGCACAGGAAATTCAATCAGTTTGGAGACCAGACCAGTTGGAGACAAGATGCGGTAGAGAAAGCCAGCACCCAGCAGAGGGAGCCCTCAGGCCCCCTCTTGAGAGTTTGGAGATCAGACGAGTTGGAGATAAGATGCGGTAAAAAAAAAACAAGCACCCAGAGAGGCTGGGTCCCCTGGCCCCCGGTTGAGCAGCTCAGGACAACGGGCAAGAAACGCGGTTATGGCCAATAGAGTGGGGGTCAATATGTTGCAGTTCTGTTCGGTCTCCAACTCCCTCTCACACACAACTCTTTCAAATAAAGTGAGAAGTATATTTTTCTAAAGAACTGTGTCGCTCGCTTTATTATTGTGTCGTCGTTATGTTCTGCATACAGATGTGCGTCCATATGTAGATGTATATGTATTATGTGTTTGTATAGTTGGTAATGGTTATAGCTATACAACACTAGCTCGCTTGGGGAAGACAACTTCTCGTTTCATACGAGACATTTGACAGACAGACTGCAAGCCGAGAACGGCTAGTACTTCCTTTGTATGACTTCTTTTTCTGCTAATACAATAGCGTTTACCGATCACCCGTTGTTTGAGTTGTTCTTCCACCGGTCTTATCTGAAGACCACAACAATAACCTACAAAGGTTGATATGCCGTTAAACAAAACAAACAACTTAGAGTTATGTTGTGGCCCCGGAAAGGGTCACTAATGAAAACACAAACACGGATATTAGATAACAGATTATATTACACAAGAAAGATAGAGTTACATAGAAAAGGTAAGAAGTCTCGTACTGTTCGGATAACACTGATATTGATCTGCTCTCTGTCAGCGAAATCTCTAGTACTAATAACGGTGAGAAGAGTCCATTATGGTCAGATGGGTAAGGCTCCCACAACACGTTATTGAACTTAATGTGATTTGCTTAAAAACTTTAGACAGGAGCTGCACAAGAATGCTTCTAGCTATCTTGAACAAATCCTGGAAGCAACTCCCCTCAAAAAAGCTGTACGACAACTTACCTCCCATCTCAAAAACCATCCTAGTAAGACACGCGGAACACTGCTGGAGATGCAAGGGCGAACTCATTAGTAACAATCTTGTATGGTACCCTACAGTGTTCGACGACTAGTAAGACCTTATCTACATCAGACCTGTGTGGACATAGGAGAGTTCTGATAGAACGAAACAGTCTGTCTGTGGATGACAATATATACGCTCCCCCATGGGGGTTGAGCACTCTGGCGAAGGAATTGTCGGCCGCCCCTAGCGTAATGCAAAGCTCTTCGTAAGAATTGAGCACTCTGGTAGCCGATAGGGTATTAAAAAAAATGTAAACAAAGGCTGCTGCTGCTGTTGCTAAAAATAAAATACCTTAAAATTCCCTTTGCCAACGTAGTCCGCTTGTAGCTGTGTGGTCTGAAACCTTAATCTATCGTAAAGTTAGACGGGTTTCGATCCCGGCTTCGAGCGTCCTGCGGGTCTAGCCACACTGAAGAGTTCTGATAGAACGAAACAGTCTGTCTGTGGATGACAATATATACGCTCCCCCATGGGGGTTGAGCACTCTGGCGAAGGAATTGTCGGCCGCCCCTAGCGTAATGCAAAGCTCTTCGTAAGAATTGAGCACTCTGGTAGCCGATAGGGTATTAAAAAAAATGTAAACAAAGGCTGCTGCTGCTGTTGCTAAAAATAAAATACCTTAAAATTCCCTTAGCCAACGTAGTCCGCTTGTAGCTGTGTGGTCTGAAACCTTAATCTATCGTAAAGTTAGACGGGTTTCGATCCCGGCTTCGAGCGTCCTGCGGGTCTAGCCACACTGAAGAGTTCTGATAGAACGAAACAGTCTGTCTGTGGATGACAATATATATATATATATATATATATATATAACAGTGATGGTTGTCACTATCTCACTTCGTGGGTGTGTGGCAGATGTAATTTGGAGAGTGCTCAATATTAGTGATAGAGCTATAATAATAATAATAATAAGACGTCATTACACCTGTGGTTGGGGACAAGCTTCCATGCAGTTAAATATAAATAAAAGCTAATATATATTTACTTATATATATATATATATATATACAGATATCTGTGTGTGCAAATTTTGGGTATCCTAATTATTCATTGGAATTATTACTTGATGCTATATCAGTCTTCGCAAATTATTATCATTAGATAGGAATACTTGAAACTATATACATATTATTAGCATTAACAATCGTTATTTCATGATATAATATCTTACTAGTATTATTATTGGTTGTCTAAATTTTCGGACTATTGTCTTCACTGTTATTTCCACAACATTTCGTCCGATATGCCCTCCAGCCTTCTTCATGCGTTTGTCGAACTCGGGAACCTACATGGAACTTCGAACTACGTCCTTTATTGAATCCACGGGGGTCGCCTGTTCTGATTCTGTTCACCATAACCGGATACAAGTGTTAAGTATTCCAGTTTTGTTAATCGCCTCCAGTCAGGATTGAACCTGCGACCTCCAGATGATTGTCTCCTTTAAAGCTTAGGGAACCAACGCCTGTAACCGTTACGCTGGATATTTTAGAGTGGATTTTTGGGACTTATAAACTTAATGTTCTTACTTGACTTGGATTACTACTATTTTATGTATGATTTTTTTACCTGTGCTCATATTCAGATTTTTTTTTATCTAACCTTTTTAATTATCGGTTCCCATATTGTATTCATCTCTATACTTGGTCTATTCAGCAGATCATTGTGGCCCAACATAGGTGCTGATTCCTTAAGGGGTCTAATACTCTAATGTTCAGCCCTATTAATTATTTCAATTTCATCTCATAAGGGCAGATGGCTTCCCTTCTCCTTCTATATATGATCCGCCATACCCGACTTTTCAATCTCACCTCGGCCGAAACGTTGTGGAAAAAACAATAAAGATGAAGACAATAGTCCGAAAACCCTTAATAATAAAAATTATTATTATTGGTTCCTGAAACAAGAGAATTTCTCGTAGAAACAGCTGTAATCAGTATTCAATAAAATTATCAAGCTTTGCGACTTCAAACTTATTGACAAAGCTTCAGCTGAGAAAGAGATAAAATCAAGAATTGTATTCTCTTCTAGCTTAATGAGTAATTAATTTTAACGGCATACCAACCCGTTTAGGATTATTTCCAAGCTAGAATAGCGTTCATTGTACGTTCATATTCACACTTTTTTGTGTTATTATTTTTTAAGAATTTATTTTGCACACGGTCCCATCTAATAAGTATAATTTAAAACAGATCTATTTGACTCATAGATGATATCTAACAGGTACTATCACTCCGGGTCAGAGTGGACCTGGGAGTACTCCACATTCTTTGAATTTTTCGTACGAGAACCTCACCATCAGATGCAGTTTAGTGTCATTCCCAGGAGTTCCCCTTTTTTGGGGAGGTGGGTCTTACTTCTTAACAGGGGGTGTAGTTAGCAGATTCAAAGCCTTATGAACAGAGTATAGTTCCAGCCTCTGTCTGTTTATTTGAGGAAGTTTGTTTTAAATTTATATAAATACACCGGTCATAATTATGTTAGAATGGAAGCCGGAAGAAAGAGAATATGACAAGGGCCAGAGATCAGCGAGAAGGCGTAAGATAAGCTTAATGATTATCCGACCCACATTCCGCACCCTTGACGAATCAGACCTTCCTCAAGATTTCTCTTAACGTAACTGGATATCTATTCTTCCCATCCCAATATGAGATGTGGCACAAGGCCCAGGTTGAAAAATGAAACTACACATTCATTTGTGTGTGGGTTGAGCCATATTCCATCGAAATACTGTCGTGTTGGTGATCGACTGGTCCTAGGACCAGTTTGGTTTTATGGCATATCAACCTTTTTGGTTTGGTTTGGTTGGTTTCTTTGTTTAATGACATATCAACTCTTTTTAGGTTATTTAATGCCAAAGCCATTCTCCTAGAAGAACAGTAGTGGTACTATTTAACCCATAGCTGGGAGAATAAGAGGGTTCATACCTTTCCCAACGGTATTTGCCCGAAAGTGAACGTAATAGCGCGACTGGAGTACGAACTCGCGTACTACGATTCCGTAGTCCATCGCTTTAACCATTACACCACGAGGACACCTCCAGCAACATTTTTGGGTTGTTTAATATATTATACGAGGTGTCTTCAAAAAGTTTCCAGACATTTTTTGTATGGGCACTTTTATTGATAGTACACACATGAAACTCTAGTCCCCTTCGAAGTCATCTCCTCCTGTTGCTATGCACTTGTTGTACCGTTCCAACAACTTTTGGAAGGCCCTATGGAAGTTCTCTTGTGTGAGCGTGTCAATGACCTTCGTCACAGTCTCTTTCATCTCCTCAATTGTCTCATAACGACAGCCTGTGAACTTAGGGTATAACTAAAAGTCACATGGAACAGAGTCTAGACTATAAGGAGGGTGACGAACTGTCTTGATGCCCATCTTGGTCAAATAGTCTGTGACAAGGATGGAGTTGTGGACTGGTGTATTGTCCTGGTGGAAATGCCACAGACCCGATTTGAAGAGTGCTGGCCTCTTCCCTAGGAGTCTCTTCCTGAACTCCCATAAAATCTCAACATTGTAACCCTCACCCTAACCCTTTGGCCAATCAACTCTGCTTTATTGACTCTTTACTCCTCCCACACCTCTCATCATCCCTCACTGACTGCGATCCTTCCTTGAATCTCTTATGTCACTCGAAAACTGATGCTTGATTCATACAAGATGCTCCAAAAGCAGTCTGAAGCATTGCATACGTTTCTGTGGCATTTTTTCCAAGTTTAAAATTGGATTTTATTGCATAACGTTCTTCTCAAGTGTCAGATTGCAGTTTTGAAATTCACCAGCTGTGACAATCAGACTTTAGTAAGGTGTATTCCAATTGCTGCTGTAGCTGTTTATTTGAACCTGAAATCATGATAATTGGTCTGTCATCTCGTAAGATGTTTAGCAATAACATAGTGAATTTTCAAGGGTCAACGACAATTTTAAATGCCCATACGAAAAAAGTCTGGAAACTTATCGTATGTGCCTCGTATATATCTATATATATATATATATATATTATATTATTATATATCGTATATATATTATCAAATCACACTGACAGCGTAGAATTTCTAGACTCTTTCTTTCCATCCGTCCCTATGATTCAACCCTCCCGGCAGGTCTTTCAAATTACATTGTGTCCGCTCAGAGCTATTATAGATAAGTTCTTACTAGTCGGTTAACAATCTAGGGTATCATATGAGAATGTTACTCATTAGTTCGTCCTTGCATCTCTAGCAGAGTACCTCATGTCTTGCTCGTGCTAGTTTGATGGGTTTTGAGATGGGAGGTAAGTGGCCATATAACTTTTTTGAGGGGTGTTGCTTCCAGGATTTGTGCAACATAGTTGGTAGTATTCTTGTGCAGCTCCCATCAAGCCTTTTCTCAATGCGTTTTGTGGTGCATCTCTGCAGTAATATTGACACAGCCACTGCTCACACTCTCTCTCTTTTTTTTCTCTCGCTCTTTATATATATATATATATATATATATATACATATATATAGTAATTAAGTAAAGTTGGCGACCTTAGTTGAGGGTGACGCGAAGGCTCCCTTTTCAATAGCTACCACACCGAATGTAGGGGAGGGTGCTACTCCATTTCCTGGACTGCTCCACTTTAACCTTGATCCTTACCTTATAATTCTTTCTTTTTACTTTCTTCTATCCTTCCTTCCTTCATTCCTTATATTCAAACCTTCCTTCCTTCCTTCCTTCCTTCCTTCCTTCCTTCTATTTAAACCTTATTTTCCTTCCTACTTCTAGCCTTCCTTTTTTCCTTACTTTTATTCAAACCAACATTTCCTTTCTTCCTTCTTTCCTTCGTTTGTTCAAACCCTCTTTTTCTTCCTTCCTTCCTCTTATTCAAATCTTCTTTCGATCTTTCCTTTTATTCAAACCATCCTTCCTTCCATCCTTCTTTCCTTCCATCCTTCTTTCCTTCCTTCTATTTAAACATTCCTTCCTTCTTTTCTTCTATTTAAACATTCTTTTCCTTCCTTCCTTATTTTGTTCCTTCTTTTATTCAAACCTTCTTTTCCTTCCTTTCTTTTTCCTTCCTCCCTTCCTGCCTTCCTTTCTTCTTTCTATTTAAACATTCTTTCTTTCTTTCTTTCTTTCTTTCTTCAAACAATTGTTACTTCTTTCCTTCTTCCTATTTAAACCTTTTTTCCTTTTTTTCTTCTATTCAAACTTTCATTTCATTCCTTCTTTTTTTAATTCAAACATCCCTTCCTTTCTTCTTACCTTCCTTCTTTCATTTTCTAAAATTTACACCTTCTTTTCTTTCCTTCCTTTTTTTTCCCCAAACCTTCCTTCCTTCCTTGCTACTTTCTTCCTTGTTTCAAACCTTTTTTTATTTCCTCAGTTTTTCTATACAAATCTTACTTCATTCGTTCCTTTCTTTCTTTCTTTCTTTCTTTTATTCAAACCTTCCTTCTTTTCTTATTTCCATCTTTCTCTTCTTCCTTTTATTCAAGACTTCTTTTCCTTCCTTCCTTCATTACTTCTATCTACCTTGTTTTCAAGCTTTCTATTATTTCCTTCTTTCTTTCCTCCGTTTTTCCATACAAACCTTCATTCATTTCTTCCTTCCTTGTATTAAAACCTTCTTTTCCTTCCTTTCTTCTTTCCTTCCTTCTATTCAAACTTATATCATTCCTTCCTTCCTTTTATTCAAACCTTCCTTCCTTTCTGACTTCATTGCTTCTTTCTTCCATGTTTTCCAATCTTCTTTTCTTTCTTTGTTTCTCGGTTTTTCTATACATTCCTTCCTTCCTTCCTTCTACTAAAACCTTGTTTCCTTCCTTCCTTCTTTTCTTTCCTTCCTTACTTTCTTCAATTCAAACCTTCCTTCTTTGTTCCTTCCAACCTTCCTTCCTTTAATTCTAACCCTATTTTCCTTATTTCCTTGTTTCCTTCCTTTCATTCAAACCTTCCTTATTTCCCTCTTTCTATTCAAACCTTTCTTTCTTCCTTCCTTTTATTCAAACCTTCCTTTCTTCCTTCTTTCCTTCCTCTTTTATTCCTTTTATTCAGACATTCTTTTCCTTCCTTTCTTCCTTCCTTCTTTTTTCTATTCAACTCTTCTTTCCTTCCTTTTTTTCTATTCAACGCATCTTTCCTTCCTTCTATTCAAACGATTTTCCTTCCTTTATTCCTTTCTTTTATTCAAACTCTCCTTCCTTCTTTCCTTCCATTGAAACCTTCTTCTCCTTTCTGTTTGCTTCCTTTCTTCCTTCTATTCAAACCCTCCTACCTTTCTCCCTTTCTTCCTTCTATTCAAACCTTCCTTCCTTCCTTCCTTTCTCCCTACCCTCCTTTCCTTCTTTCATTCCTCATTGGTTCTTTCTTCCTTGTTTTCAAATCTTCTTTTATTTCCTTCTTTCTTTCTTCCGTTTTTTTTTTTTATACCATCCTTCCTTTTTTTCCCGTCCTTCCTTCGCCATTAAGGTCCAATATATCCCGATTCCCTCTTTTTCATCCGATCATTACCCTGATTACTCTCTACCCCCAATAAAACTTATCATGACAAAACACAGGGACTGAATTTCCTGACCTCCAAAGAAATACCGGACACAATTTACCGAAAACAAATAAACAAAGAAAATAAAAGATGAAAGGGAAAAATTCCATAGTACATTCAGTCTTTACACAGACGCATTGTAATTTAATAAACTTTCACACACACGTTCACGTACGTGTAATAACTGATTCGTATAACTTTTTGATTGCTGTAAGTAGGTCGCTCCGAAAGTAATGCCTCATATTTATTTCCAAGAAAACTACAACATATACAAGGAACACAAATCCTGAACGAAACTTTTTTTTGCGTTTGACGTCACGCTAATGCCCTTAAGAAAGTCCAGAATCCGACTCTTCTCCTCTTCAGACCTTCTTTTCCTTCCTTCCTTCCTTGTTTTCAGATCGACTTTTCTTTTCTTCTTGCCTTCCTTCCTTGATAGTTGGACAGCCTGGGTTCTTTAACCTTGATTAGACAACCATTCTAGGTGAAAGAAAACCCTGAATTCTAGTCAGCAGTAATCCATTTAGAAATTTTCCTTGTGTCGCATTTTCCTCGTGGTGGAAATTTTGGGTACATCTCTTTCCACCCTAGGCATGAATAAATAATCGGGTATTATTAACAAATCTGGGTGTTACACGTGCCAGGTGGTTTTTGAAACCTCCCAAACAGCAACTACACTCTCTCTTTAAAGGGGTAAAGGCCTGGATGATTACTCGGTATCTGAAACACCCCTGAAGGAGGATACTGATGAGACGTGCTATTTTTGCACTCTCCTCTCGGATAGCATACAGTGTGGAACGATAAAATTGTCGCCCTAGAAAAGACGACATGATTCCATTTCAGTTTAATGAAAACCGGTTTTCTTTTTTTGTTGCTGACCATCTACTAGTTGGCCAGTTGTGTACAAATCCCAAGAGCGATAGGAGCCTTCTATCATGTCTGAAAGTAACACAATGTTCAAAATACAAATCCGGACGGTTCAACGCTTGAGGACACAGCTCAACGCATCGGACGATCCTTCGGACGGCTATGGTTATGGTCTTTGGTGTGGTTTCAACTGAGGGCCACATCATACCACCTCACATCTTCAAAGTCGGCTCGAAAGTCAACACCAGAATGTACCTGGATGTACTGACATGTGTGGTGATCCCTTGGTGCAATCAGGTGTCTGGTGGCAGACCCTAGGTGTGGCAGCAGGACTCAGTGCCGGCCCACAAGTCAAAAGAGACCCAGGCTTGGCTTCAGAAGGAGTGCTACGACTTTGTACTCTTCTCTCACTGGCCCGCCTCCTCCCCCGACATGAACCCGCTGGACTACTTCGTTTGGGCATACGTTGAGAACATCACCAACATGACCTCCCACAACACCAAAGCCAGCCTGATCACCGCCATCCGCCGAGTATTCGCCGAGCTCCCGCCAGCATTTGTGGAAAAGGCATGCTCCCAGTTCCGGATCCGTATTGAGGCGGTGATTGTGGCTGGTGGCGGCTACAGTGAATAGATGTCAGCTCTACTACATAATCAAGTAAGCTGAATTGATTTTTTCAATAAAAGTTTTAAAATAAAGCTGTAGTGTTGTTTTCTTTAGGACGACAATTTTATCGTTCCACCCTGTATATATTAAATATGTTTGATTTTTTAGCACATTTTGTTGATAACATTTTAACAGAGCCTGATTTCATTTCGTTTTGCATAGATAAATGGTTTCAAGTATTTTTATTAAGCACGAATAATTCTATTGACTATTGTTTGCATACAGTTAAATGGTTCCAAGTTCCAAAAGTTTTGAAATAAAGCCGTTGTGTTGTTTTCTTTAGGACGACAATTTCATCGTTCCACCCTGTACTTCTTGTGAAGCACCCCAAAATAATTGACCTTTAGTCACATACCGGAACCACCGAAAGTTTGGTTAAATATCACAAATTACTGAATAGACAGTGCTCTTTAGACTTGGTTTAAGGAGAAGGAAACTCAGTTTTACTGACTGCAGCCCCTTTGGAGGATTAAGATCCTCGAAAAAAGAGGGTGTACTGGGTATGACACTAAACTGCATCGGGTGGTGTGACTCAAGTTCTGGAAATCTGTGTGCCCCTTCCTAGATAGGTCACTGTTGTACTCCCTACATAATGTGTTATAAAATTGCGGAGGAATTTTTTTTATATTATCATTTTTTCGTTGGTTATATCTTATCTTTCGGTTTAGTTAGGCTTCGAACTGTTCGGCTTAGTGCACGGGTAGGGGCACACATTGAGCGCAGGTGTTCATGCTCGCGCAGGGAGGATGTGACAATCCCAGATGTCATAATAAAAACCCCGGATAGGAAATGAGACTGGGGATGAGAATGACGTCGTACCCGGAAGCGATGGGCTGAGGATTTTGGGAGATTTTTGAAAAAAAAGCAGTTAGTTGAGATTTGAAACTGGAAGAATTGAGATTCGAACCTTGGCGAAGCGCGTTGATTTTTGAGCCTCGGCGATACCTGGCTAGTTGGGTCAACGTGATGCGCCGTGCGTTGTTGGGTCAGATGGAACAGTCAGCATAGTAGAAATTGTGTGTCTCTCTCTCCTCGAGTCGTAAAACCTTAAAGTCAAGAAAGTAATAAAAGTTTCGTACCTGAACTAAAGAAAGTCGTCAAGGTTTCGGGATTCCTATGCATATGAACATTTTACGTATCCGTATGTTTGTATAGTTGTATCATGGCTATACAACAAATGGGCTCGACCTTCTCCATAAATAAACGTTCAACGAGAGCGTTAGACGGAGTCCACCAATCAGCGTGACACAATCACGTGCGATACCATCTGCGTAGTGGACGGATAGTCACGACCCCACATGACTCTCAGCTTCTTCTCAACTAACTACTATTTCTTTTACTTGAATATATATATGTTTTAACCGGGACATTGGCCCAGCGGTTAGAGTGTTCGCCAATGGCCCGGGAGACCTGGGTTCAATCCCAGGTCGAGTCATACCAAAGACTTTAAAAATGGAACTTGATACCACCTTGCTTAACACTCAGCATTATAAGGTACGGTTCAAGGGTAAAGTGGAGCAATCCTGGGAATGGAGTAACGCCCTCCCCTACACCTTGGTGTAGTAGCTATCGAAAAGGGAGCCTTCAGGTCACCCTCGACTATGGTCGCTAACTTTATATATGTTTTTCTCTCAAACCTTTTTGTGTTCCTTGTTTATTTCTTTGGTCAGCGTCACAACATACACTAACAGGTATTGACCTGGATATGACACTAAACTGCATCTGATAGTTCGGCTCCGGACTTGTAGCTTTGAGAAATGGGGAGTACACCTTGTTATGGCTTCCAGGTCTATTCTGATCTATGGTGGTAGTACCATTTAGGGTTACATCTATGGATCAAATAGATATGTCTGTAAATTATTAGATAGGAATTCTAGATAATAGAAATTAATCCGACGTTATGTAAATATGAAAATAGAAAGAAAATGGTAGTCAGAAGATGCGTTTATTTATCGTTGAATTATTTACCAATGTTAAACATTTTTAAAGAAATTTTTTTGTATCAACCCATGATCAAGTTAATGTTAATTGATATGTGAAGCTGTATCGTTTATATCATTCAGTTTTTGAATTGAATATTATTCAAAAAATTGAATATAATTCAAAATATACAGCATCACATTATTAACATTGCCCTGATCATGGCTTAATGTAAAAAAACCGAAACGTAGAACATAAAAAAGAAATTTAACTAAAAATGAACCAGTCCTCTAAATAGCTTGTTTGCGTCATATTTTTATTTTTTCATGTTTTTTCCTACTTTTATTTTCTTTATATTTTTTCATATATCCCGATATTTTTATTTTCTTCATATCTTTATTAAATATATATATATATATATATATATATATATATATATATATAGATAGATAGATAGATAGATAGATTGATAAGATGTATGTTATTTTTATATAGCCCAGTCAGCTGGGGCCGTAGAATACGTCAACATCATCTCTGCGGAGGAGTAAGACCTCCCCAACGAATGTCTTGAATATGACACAAAACAGTTTGATGGTGAGGTTCCAGTCCTGGAACTCTGGGGAATGCGGAGTACCACTTCTTAGCGATTGCTCCAAGGTTCACTCTGCCCGAATTGGTATCTCCTGAAAGGGTCCTATTTGTTGGTCGAGAACTGTTTGACTTTTGACCTCTGTTGAAAAAAATGATTCCTGTTAATTGAATTATTAGAAATAAACCTATTTTGCCAACTTAACCGTGTGTAAAGAAATGACTGAATTGTTAGTGATACATAGGAATACTTGGAACCATTTAACGGTGCAAACGAATGAGTAATGTTTAACAGAATTATTGATGTTATATAGTAATTCTTGAAAAACTTTAACTGTTTGTCTAAATAAAGATTGGCGATCTTAGTCGAGGGCGACCAAAAGGCTCCCTTTTCGATAGCTACTACACTGAGGTGTAGGGGAGGGCGCTACTTCTTTCCCTGTACTATTTGACTATGCTTTAACGAATTAATAGCGTTGAACAGACTAGTAAGTAAAAAGTAAAGTTGGCGACCGTAACCGAGGGTGCCCGCTTTTTAACAGCTTCCAAACCGAGGTGTAGGGGAGGGCGCTACTCTTTCTCCTGGATTGCTCCACTTTACCTTTAATCCGTACCTTATAATGCTGAGTGTTACGCAAGGAGGCATCAAGTACCAATTTTTGAGTCTTTGGTATGACTCAACCTGGGTATTGGCGACCACTCTACTCATGAGTGTTAAATAGCAACGTTATTGTTATTCCTTCTTTTATACCGTTATACCGTATGACAAAACTTAAATAAATTTTACTGGGATTTTGATTATTGGCGCAGTAATATCAATCTTTGATTAAAATTCTCTGAATTTTGAAACTTGTGCTAAGTGTTAAAGTATTTAGAAATTTTCCAGTTTTTTACTGACCAGTGATTTATTACGAGTGACTGATTGTAACCGGTAATAAAGATCTGCGTACTCATGAAAGACAATTCTAAGATTTCTCTAAGGTTGTGACGAAGAAATCACTGGGGGTTTCTATCGAAGTCTGATATTTCAACTAAATCAGCAAAACATTACAGATCTGATGATGGTGCGAATAGACGTTGAAATGGAAAGTACTTTAGAGGAACGGCCTTTTTTTTTTGTTTTTGAGTGTTTTAGATACGAAACATACTGAATATACATCGAAATACACTTACACAAAATTCAGTCACAGCCATTAACAATCATTTTATTACCGTTTATTTTTCACTAATTGTCTTTTAAGAGAGATAACAGAGAAAAACGGGGGTCTGGAAAATAATAGCCAGAGACAGTTTTATATTCTTTCGGCAAAGATTTAAACGCACATACTTACCGACACTCACACACCTTTCATTCTTTCCTTCTTTCATTATCTCTCTCTTTCTCTTTCACTTTTTCTCTCTCTCTCTATATATATATATACATGTTGATAACACTCACATATATAAAACTTGTAGAATAACAATGGAAATGGTTTTTCTGGTTAAGAATGAAACACTCCAAGTATATCTGATAAGTGCTAATGCTTGAACCTTTGTGATAATTTCCAATAAAAATTCGTATGTTGACAAACAGTGAAAACGGCACCGTAACGAGTCATTTTTGCTTTTTGAAGAAGCTACTTTCGAAATATAAAAGAGGATACAAGCACTTTTGTATATATGTGTGTATGTTTGTTTGTTATTTTAATGGCATATCAACCTTCTGCGGTTATAAAATGCCAAATCGATCCTTTTTAGAAAGACGGTACTGGTACTATTCAACCCATAGTTTGGAGGATAAGGGGGTTCATACCTCTACCAAGGGAATTTGTCCGAAAGGGAACGTAATAGTGCGACTGGAGTTCGAACTCACGTACTATGATTCCGCAGCCCAGCGCTTGAACCATTACACCACCTTTTTGAATAACATTGACCGAGTTATTGGTCGTGCCGGGCACGAGTAGCACTAGTCCCATCTCCGCCCCTGATATATATATATATATATATATATATATATATATATATATATATATATATATATATATTGGCAAAACACATGGTAGTCAGAGGATGTGTTTATTTATCGTTCAATTATTTACCAATGTTAAACATTTGGTTTTTTTAAAAGAATTTTTTAAAGTATTAAGCTACGATCAAGGCAATATTAATAATATGCGAAATTGTAACGTCGAAATTATAGTCAATTTTTTAATTGAATATAATTTTTAAAATTGAATATAATTCAGTAGATACAGGATATCATTAATAACATTGCCCTGATGATGGTTTAATGTAAAAACCGAAACGCAGAACATAACAAAAAATGAACTCGCCCTCGAAATAGCTTGTTTTCGTCAATTTTTTTTTCATGTTTTTCATATTCTAATTTTCTTCATATTTTTATTTCCACACACATACACACACGTATATATATAGATAGATAGATAAAGATGTCTGTTAATTTTATATAGCCCAGTCAGCCCGGGCCGTAGAATACGACAACTTCATCTCAACGAATATCTTGAATATGACATAAGTTTGATAGTGAGGTTCCAGTCCTGGAGCTCTGGGGAATGCAGAGTACCACTTCTTCGTGATTGCTCCAAGGTTCACTCTGCCCGAATTGGTATCTCCTAAAAGGGTCCTATTTATTGGTCGAGAACTGTTTGATATTTGACCCCAGTGGAAACAAATGGTCCCTGTTAATTGAATTGTTAGAAATAGAACTATTTGGCAATTTAACCGTGTCTAAAGAAAGTTCCAAGTAAAGGTTTGAAAGTATTGCTATTTATCACTAACAATTCAACATCAATTATTTGTTTACATGCAGTTAAATGATCAAACAGTTCTATTTCTTACAATTCAGTTTAGCAGAAGTCATTTCTTTGCACTCACTTTGAATATATCAAACTTTTATTTGGCCCATAGGTAGTGCCCTTGTAGGTGCTCTCACTCCGGCCAGAGTGGACCTGGCAGCAGTGGCAATGAAGGAGTACTCCACATTTCCCAACGCTGCCAGACTGGAGCCTCACCATCAGATGGCCTAATCTCATATTACCAGGACACTCGTTGGCGGGAGTCTTAGAGAAGCAGTCGGTGTATTCTACTGCCCTCCAGCCGACTGGACGGTGGTGGTGGTGGGGCTATGGATTAAAAGCTTTGAAGATAAATAAATACAAAATTGTCTGTCTCATTCCGAACTGTCTGGGGAGAAGGAAGAACGAGAACAAAATCTAAGTCATGTGTGGGTAGAGTGTTTGCCAATGGCCCGGGAGACTTAGGTTCAATCCCAGGTCGCCTCATACCAAAGACTTTAACAATAGTACTTTATACTTCCTTGCTTAACACTCAGCAATATAAAGTATGTATCAAGGGTAAAGTGGAGCAATCAAGGAAAAGGAGTAGCCACCTTCCCTACGCCTCTGTGTAGTAGCTATTAAAAAGGGAGCTTTCTGGTTGTCCTCGACTACGGTCGCCAACTTTACTACTTGTATATATATATATAAAGATGGTTGTTGTAGGTCCAAAGAAAGAATAAGGATATATTTAAAATAGGAAAGTCCACGAAGAGATTTGTATTTTTTGAAAAATTTTGTTGTTCAATCCAAAATAAACCTTTGTCTTCTCAGTCCGCGGAAGAGATAAAACCGATAAATGTGATTCGTCCTCTTGAAGAAGAAAATTAAAAAAAATTTAACATTGGAGCTGGTCCCTTCATGTCTGTCTAAAAAGAGCACCAAAACTCTTCAAGAGGACAAATAACAGTTATCGGTTATATATATATATATATATATATATATATATATATATATATATAAGTGCATACGATAAGTTTCCAGACATTTTTGGTACGGGCATTTAAAATTGTCGTAGACTCTTGAAAATTTACTATGTTATTGCTATACATCTTATGAGATGACTGATTAATTTTTATGATTTCAGGTTCAAATGAACTGCTACAGCAGGAATTGCACTACACCCAACTAAAGCCTGATTGTCACAGCTGGTGAATTTCAAAAATGCAATCTGACACTTTAGAAGAACGATAGGCAATAAAGTTGTGTTTTAAACTTGGAAAAAATGCCACAGAAACGTATGCAATGCTTTAGACTGCTTTTGGAGCATCTTGCATGAATCGAGCATCAGTTTTTGAGTGGCATAAGAGATTCAAGGAAGGCAGGGAGTCTGTGAGGGAT
Organism: Sepioteuthis lessoniana; assembly: GCA_963585895.1. Lineage (NCBI taxonomy): Eukaryota > Metazoa > Mollusca > Cephalopoda > Myopsida > Loliginidae > Sepioteuthis > Sepioteuthis lessoniana. The sequence continues at coordinate 177,313 of CAUZXS010006102.1, forward strand.
GATGACAGGTGTGGGAGGAGTAAGGAAGTCAATACACCAGAGTTGATTGGCCAAAGGGTTAGGGTTAGGGTTACATGTTGAGGTTTTAAGGGAGTTCAGGAAGATATTCCTAGGGAAGAGGCCAGCACTCTTCAAATCGGCTCAGTGGCATTTCCAGCAGGACAATGCACCAGTCCACAACTCCATCCTTGTCACAGACTATTTGACCAAGATGGGCATCAAGACAGTTCCTCAGCCTCCCTATAGTCCAGACCTTGCTCCCTGTGACTTGGTTATTCCCTAAGCTCAGAGGCTGTCGTTATGAGACAAATTTAGGATATGAAAGAGGCTGTGACGAAGGTCATTAACACGCTCACACAAGAGGACATCTATGGGACCTTCTAGAAGTTGTTGGAACGGTACAACAAGTGCATTGCAGTCGAAGGAGGTTACTTCCTCGGGGACTAGAGTTTCATGTGTGTACTATCAATAAAAGTGCCCATACGAAAAAAGTCTGGAAACATATCGTATGCACCTCGAATCTCTGTGTGTGTGTGTGTGCCTCTATTAGCGTTCATTTCGACGCTTACTGGTATTATGTCCTTTTACTTATAATTTTGAATTCATTCCTATCCCTACGTAAGCAGTTTTCATTACGTCCGGAATTGTTTTTAATTAATTTAACATAAATTCAAATGATACGTTCACGCATACTTGATTATAGTATTTTCCCCCTTAGCCGCGGTCACAAATGTTCCCAGTCCCAGTCATCCGCGATCTACACCAGAAATAATTCTTAAACTCTATTCTCCTAAAAATGCAAAGTCACGAAGGTTTTTAAGGTTGTATCAACCTTCGTGGGTGATTTAATGCCAAAGCCATTCTTGTAGAACAGCAAGGATACTATTGAACCCATAGCTAGGGGAACAAGGGGGTACATATATTTCATTAGAGTATTCGCCCCTAAATTGAGGCGCTCGTGGTGTAATGTTTATAGTCGTAGGAAGCGGATACGATGACCCGAGTTCTAATCCTGTTTGCTTTTTCACATAGTGCTAATACTCTTGGTAAATGTTTGAGATACAAACGAATCATACCATACTGGCCAGAAGACCACTCCAAGTGTTCATTAGCAAAAAAAAAAAAAAAAAAAAAAAAAAAATTGTCACCAACTGAATTTTGCCGCCCAACGGAAATTTTAGTAAAAGTATAAGAAATAAAAAAAAGTGCAAAATACCAGGATCTTGCTAGAGAAATTAAAAAAAAACATGAAACATGAAGTTGACGGTGATACCAATTGTATATATTTACCGTAATCATTCGCATGAACAGGATGTGACACAATGTTAATTTCTAAGAGAAGAAAAAACGTTTGATATCAGGGTTTTCTTTCTCCTAGATTGGTTGCCATACAATGGTTAAAGAACCAAGACTTACCTACTATTTACTGATTACTGGAGGGAGAATAGTTGGATTTATACTTTTCTCGATGGTATTAGCGGAAAGGAAAGCCACCACGTCTAGAATTTGAACTCGAGTCACCGTGTCCATTTACTAGAACGATAGCCATTACAGATGCAAAGAGAAAAAAGGTGGAAAAAAAAGCGGAAATTTATTGATTTCAATCCCTTCCCAAAACTATTCTTTTAATTCTTCTAAAAAAGCACTGTCTCTGGGTCTAAGGAAACTGTCCAATCATTTACGAGGAAATATTATTAATATCAAATTGAATCATTAGTATAAGATAACAATACTTGAAACCATTTAACTGTGTGCAAACAAATAATTAATATTAAATAGAATTATTAGCATTTGATAGCAATACTTGAAACCATTTAACCATGGGCTAACAATTGATTAATACTAAATAGAATTATTAGTGTTGGATAACAATACTTTAAACCATTTAACTATGTGCAAACAAATGATTAATACTAAATAAAATTATTAGTATTGGATAACAATACTCGAAACCATTCAAGGGAGTGTAAAAAATGAGTTCTGGCTCATTTAAAACTAATGTTAACTCTTAATTATTCACTTACACATCCTATATATATATATATATATATATATATATATATATATATATATATATATATATATATATATAATGGATTTGGCATTAAATTAACCCAGAAGAGTCTATATGCCATAAAACACGATCATAATAACCATCTAAGACATGATACATTGATTACCAGGGATTTGAAAGTTTAGAAGTAATGTATTTTGAAACAATAGTCTTTGTTTTTTGTTTTTTGAAAATACAGTACTGATATCTTCCGGTCGAAATACTGGAATTGTCGTAGCTGAACAGTTAAGATGGCCGCCTGATATTGTTGTTGTAGATAAGCGCGGATATTTGGGTTATATTTCTTCCAATTGTAATGGCAACCGTATAGAAAGGTTTTATTGTTTTGTGATTGCAGTATACTAGTTTTATTGAGTGAATAAGTGCTTTTTAATTAGTATATGTCGTTTGAGAGTTACCAGGCTGAGACAGAAGTAGAGGAAAAAGAAAAGAAAAAAAAAAAAGAAAAAACAAAATCAAGTTCGAAGTAACGAGTGCCGCTTTATCTGTATATATGCACGTGTATGCGTGTATATATTTATATGTATGTATGTGTGTGTGTGTATGTGTGTCT